>QXEO01001034.1:5094211-5369714 GCA_007115705.1 Dactylis glomerata
TATCATCCATAAAGGTGCCAAGTTGGAATTCAAGCCTTACCAAAGCTGTGCTTGATGTGTCATTTGGCAAGTCTCATTACCTTGCAAGAACATCAAACTGATTGTTTAGCTCTTGGATTCAAACATGATACCATATTAACCTCACAAAATCCATAAAAGAAAAATGAGTTATCTGGATTCAAACAAGCAACTCGGTAACTTCATCAAACTGATTGTTAAGCTCTAGGATAACACGATCAACAACACAAAGATAGACTTTTTTCCTAAAATGATCATCATTTGTTTGTGTATCATAAACCATAGTGATCTTCTATATGAGGCACATACTTGCCACCCAACAAAGGAACTTCAATGGCATATATATATGTAGCCAAATAATGTATCCTTTGGAAATTATTCCCATCATGAGACTCATACCTTGCATTTGATCTTTTGCAACATCGGTGAGCTAGCGCCACACCAACCTCAACAGATATGCAAGAACTACATGTTTGAAACTGCCACCATGTCATCACCCAAACCGTTTCGAATGGGGCAAATAAATTGTTGATGGGCCAAAACCTTATGGTGTTAGAGTGCATGGATGACTGTAACAAAAGCAGAGGGCCAGAGGTATACAATATATTAAAATTTAGCGGTAGGAGCATGTCACGCTATAATTTCCACACAAAAATAGCGGTAGGATCTTCAATTATTTGCCATCATGTTTGACCTTTTTTACTAATTTTTTTCTCTTAGGTATATTTATTTTCTGTGAGCAAGTGCAAGAATAGATTTTCCATTGAAAAATAGAAAACATTCTACCATGCACCGATTGTCGTTGAATCGTTGTGTGCCTTCCTTATTGATGTTCACAGGAGTGACTCTGGCCCACTTTTGACGTAGCCTTGATTGCCGATGACAGTGACAACCAGAAGTAGACCAGTGATTTTCGTTTGACTTTTACGAATATACCGGTATAGTTATTGACGAAACAGTGTGATTGATTTATATGGATCGAACTCGTGTGCGTGTGCGTGCGCGTGCGCGTGCGTGTACGTGCGTGTGCGTGCGTGTGCATGCGTGCATGTGCATGTGCGTGCGTGTGGGTGCGTGTGCGTGGGCGTGTGTGTGTGCATGCATGTGCATGCGTGCGTGTGCGTGTGTGTGTGCATGCGCGCGTGCGTGCGTGTGTGTGTGTGCCCATTATTGTGTAAACGCCATCACAGTCATACATGCGAGTCGATTCATTAACCATCACAAGAAAATAAGCTCTACGAGTAGTTCAACAAAGAGTTCTGAAGACAGTCCCTGGGTTAGGAATATTTAGTGTTTGTTCTTATAAAAAATTGCAATGCTTGTATGTAATATTACCTCCGTTCCAACATATAATTCTTTTTTATAGAAAGCTAAATTAGCTGTGTAAAGAAGGTTTACATTTCGAAATATAGGGAGGTACTATATAGCTATTTTTAATTCAAAAGTATGAACCGCCCGATGTGAATATTGAGATACTTGCAATTATAAAAGGACGAAACGATATCTTGATCAAGCAGCACCAGTGTCGTCCGAGAAATTACGATCTCCACATCGACTAGACTTTAGTCACCTCATTTTTTCGGTTTTCTCCGAAATCTTGTCTGTGGATCACAATTAACAGGTACCAAATGATGATGTACCAGAGTTCTTTCCCGCCGGAGGACACGCATTTCTTTCGTTTGTACTCGTACACGCCCACCGCTAATAAAAAAGCCGGAGAGACAAAGTAGCTAGTAGTCCATCAGTTCCCCTGTACTGGACCTTGCAACCAACGAACAAAGTAGAAAGCATAAACCTCCAGGCAGAGCGTGGAGACAGCAGGTGCGCCGCGGACCCAAAACGGAACAAATCAAATCAGAGGGAGCATCAAGCAACGGCGGATAGATCACCAACCCCCCGCTACGTTACCATCGCGCAGCGCCCCGGCCGCCCGGCGCGCGCGCGTGCGTGGACGGCACCTGCGCGGCAATCGGCGTCCATCGAGGGAGGGAAGGAGAAGCACCCGTGACCTACCGCCGGATCCCTGCCCGTCCGGCCGGCACCTACGGCGACGATCGGACGGCTCGCTGGCGCCCGTGGCGAGGGGGCTGGGCTATCGCGCGCGCCGTTCGCGGGCAAACGTGCGGTGTGACGCGCCAACAGAGCGCGATTCGAAAGCGGGGAGAGCGACGCCGCACCGGCCGCCGGCTCGATCGATATGTCCGATGCGCGACGGACCATGGCCGGCGCTTTGCTTCGTTCTTTGGATATGTTTCGCTCTTTCGTGATTCGTGATCATGCTTTATGGCATTCCTAAAGAGGATAAAGGACGCCGCTGGGGTCCCTCCCGCTCGGCTCCGGCCGCCCACTCGCGCACGCACGGCACGCACGCGCACGGGTAGAAAAAGGGGCTTTATTCCTGGTTGGTAAGGGGCTTTAGTCCCGGATGTCCAACCGGGACTAGCAAAGCGGGACTAAAGCCCCTTCTCTTTAGTCCCGGTTGTTCACAAACCGGAACTAAAGGTCCTCCATGTGGTCCGGGTCGTGTGCAGAAGGCTGGAGGACCCTTTAGTCCCGGTTGGTGGCTCCAACCGGGACTAAAGGGATCCGATGTAATTTATGGTAGAATTATTGAAAAAAAGCCTAAATTTTTTTCGGATTTTTTTAAATTTCCATATTTTAAAATATTTGAATTGTTTAACAGTCTCCACTCTCCACTCTCCACTTAATCTCTAATCACCTCTATTCTCATGTTAAATTACATACTTATGGTCCTCACTTCCCGGTCGGTCACCCATCCTCACACTACTCCACCCTTAGCACGCTTAACTTCTTCATTCCTTCCCTACTACCTTCCAACACTGCGCTCGCGACTTCTTGATAATGATATGCTATCAATTCTATTAACCCATACACTTTGGTAACATATGATTTTAATTTTTTGAATTTCAAATAATTCACAAAATAAGCAACAATGATTAAGTAATAATAAGCATCAATGAATTCCAAATAATCTTTATGCATAATTTAATTATTAATTTGTAAACTCAAAATATTCAAAAAATAATAAATAAACTTAAAAAATTCCAAAATTCTAAAATTAATAAAAAACTTCAAAATGACCAAAAAGTAGAAGAAACAACAAAAGAAATGAAAAAATCCAAAAAAAAATCATTTTTTCTCATTATTTCTGACAAAATCTAAAATCTTCCTGCTTTCATATTTCCCTTTGGAATTTTGAGAAACAAGAAATTGTGCAAACGGCCGTAGGCTGTTAAAATCGGATGTAAAATTTTGTGTAGATAGTTTTTCATATATTATACGTTTTGTTTCGAGTCCGTATGCAAAAGTTATAGTCGTTTTAATTTGGAACAACCTTTTTTTGCAAAAAATATCAAAATGGGCGCCGGACCTTTAGTCCCGGTTTGAGCCACAAACCGGGACTAAAGGGTAGGCTTTAGTCTCGGTTTGAACCACCAACCGGGACTAAAGGTCCCTACCCTTTAGTCCCGGTTGGTGGCTCAAACCGGGACTAAAGCCTCCATTTGAACCGGGACTAATGCTTCCTGGCCCACAATTTCATTTGAACCGGGACTAATGCTCATATTAGTCGCGGACCAAATTGTTTGGGGACTAAAGGGGTTGAACGGAAGCCCTTTTTTCTACTAGTGGCGGTGCTCCCGGCTCGGGGTGATCGGCGTGGCCGGGAAAGAGTTAGCTAGCGTGGTAGGTTCAATCAGGGACCTACCTGCTTTAGCTAATTCCTGATCTTTTTTATCCGTTTTGTGCTTTTTTTTTCTTCTCGCGATACGGTAGGTGTGTTTTTTACGATGATTCTAATAACATTGATTTGATATTGTAAAAGTTAATGTATTTTGGTAAATACTTGATCGAACTTAACAAAGTTAAACTTTGACCCAAAAAAACTATATTTAACATAATTTGGGACCGAGTGAGTACGAGCCACCATGTACTATGGCATAACAAGGAATTACAAGAACTATTGGGCCTAAGGCACATCCATAATTTCAACAATTACAGATTAAATGAAAAATATAATAAAGTAATGACAAAATAAGATTACCGGAAAGGAAAGGGCAATGAAAATAAGAGAAAATAAATGAAAAGGAGAAAAAAGTTTCATGTGTGTGAACACACATTCATTTAGATCCCCACAAATCGACATACAAGGCATATACTCATCTACAAATCTTTGCGCAAAAGCATGGATTCCTCCCTTACACCTGGAGGTGGTTGTATTTAGTACTCGCTTTATTCTAAATTAATTGTTTTATCTAGATTCGCATGTATCTACACGTTAAAACGCGCCTTAATTATATGCAGATAAAGTTGGGACAATTAATTTGAAACGGAGGGAGTACTTAAGCTCACTACACCAAGCAGTAGTTTAATTTGCTGCTGATAGATAAAGTATTGCTACGAGGCATCAAATTAATAAAAACCAAATTAATATATCCCTAAATATAGAAGCATGGTACCAAGAATTAATTATTTCTCACATTTGCTTCATCCATCCACCTCCATATAAGCAAGCCAAAGAAGCATCACATCCAAACCAAGCCATCGAGAAAACGAGGTCTCTCATCCGATGGGGCTTCTCGAAACCAAGAACACAATGGCGGTCTTCGTGGCGGCCACAACGATCATGGCGTTGGTCATGTCACCCTGCTTCGGTGACGAAGGCGGCAGTATATCATGTGCAGGTACTTCATCCTTTGTTCTTACTACGATTTTACACGTCGGCGCGATTTGACTCTGACTGTTGCTCTTTTATATATTTTGCAGTTGTATGCGGAACCCTGCCAGTGTGCACTCCTGACAAGTGCCAACGTGCATGTGTCGCGTGGGGGATCACCAATTTTACAACTTGTGTCGGTTCTAAAGAGTATAACTGTTGCTGCAAGTACGAATGTAAAGAGGTTCCTCCTATTTCAGGTTGAACCCACAACTTTCTCTTTGCATTATCTAGAAATAATTTACAGAGATCGGAAGTCGGTCTGATCATCTTGACCCTTAGCCCCTGTTGTCAAAATGTGAAAAACTATCCAATTAGCAAATTGTTTCCGCAAAAATGCGGTGCCCACTGTTATGTTTTTCCTACTCCATCCGGCGAAAAAGGATTTCAGATGGTTTACTACACCGGCAAGCTTTTCTGATCGGACGGAGTAGTTTGGATCAGTTGAATGCCGATCAGGTTTGCGACATTGATATGGATCTACGATAAAAGAAGTTGTGCTAGTACGATCTTATTATGGCAGGTCGTTACATCGAGGGGTTAAAGCCTAATTCTGGTTTTTGACTAACGCTGACAAGGATGAGCTAAGCTTAGATCCATGCATGAGTTGTGACAAAGAGCACATAACGTACTGACACGTAATTGCAATCACTGGGAGGACGGATATCTTGGGCGCAATCACATTTGCTTTCTCTCGCTTGACAACATGGTTCTTTCACCTTGTTTCATTGCACGAAGAGTACACGTACATGTCGAGAAGGTGCGTGCAACAGAAATGGTGTTCTTCTATAAAAGGGGCGTGTTTGGTATCCTACATGGTGGTTGGTGGGCTCGTATGAGTAGAAAAGATTTCTCTTTTCGTAGGCATCCAAACAAGAGGGGTCTTACCAAGGTGGCCAGCGCGATGCGTAAAACACCCTCCACACATGCTCTGGGATACCTCTGAATCGAGCGTTTTCACGGAGCCAGGCTCATCTCTGGCTCCAGTGAGCCATGTATCAAGACTCGCTTCCCCTCACCCTCATTTAACTTTCTCTCTCCTTCCTCTAAACAACTCCCTCATAAACTCTTCATACTACCACAACCATTGATCATTGAAATATGTGTCCTACATGAAAAAGATGCACCTCGACGAGGGGAATCCGTTCTGACCATCCGTTTCGAGTTTCGTTTGGTGTAAGTTTCAATTTCGTTTGAAACCGATTTGACCAAATTTTGTCAAATTTGTCGCACATGAGCCGCCGATTAAAATTTTCTTTAGCGAGTAACTTCACCACACTGTTTCACATAACTTTTGTGTTGTAAGTTTTTGTTTCGATGATCATAGAAAATATGGTTTGCATCTCTCTTGTATATTGCAATGGTGTCGGCCCGTCCTCTTCACAATGCACATACACTGTTCTTGTTAGCATAACCATGGTTCGTTTAATTGTGTGCTCTACATGAAAAAGATGCACCTCAACGAGATGAATTCATTCTGACTATCGGTTTTGAGTTTCGTTTGGTATACATCTTCAATTTTGTTTGAAAGCGTTTTGAATGAATTTGTCAAATTCACCGCACACGGTCCGTCGTTTGAAATTTCCTTTCATGAGTAGCTTTAGCGCATCGTTTCAGTGGTCATAGGTAATTCTATCTCCATCTCTCTGTATACTGGAAGGAGTACCTATGTCTGTTTCTCTGTCTTCATGCTAGCAGTTGTCACCTAAATCAACCGGACATGGCGCAAGTCTACTAACTCACCGTCTTTGGCGGCTACCAGTGGTGAGCGGCGACGCTGCGCGACGGACTTGCCGGGTTCGACTATTATCGGTAGCGAGCAGCGACATGATGGCTGCGCCTAGCCATTGTCTGACAGCGACAATAGGAGGAAGAAGTACCTCTAGTGGTGTGTGTGTGGTAGGCACACCATGGTGAAACTATAAATGAGACTGCAGGCATTCAAACAACTGAACCAAAGTGGCTCCAAAAATGCAGCAACAGTGTATCATAGACTACCAAACGACACCAAAGAAAATGACCTGCATTGCCTGGTGCGACCTAGGCTCCGCAGCGCATAGCTCCAAGAAGCCAAAAAAAAAAAACACCCAGACAACCAATCACGCCCTAAGCTTCGCTTCCCGTTTCGGGCTAGAACGGAAATTCTGGTAGCATTACGCTGCATGCGCCAGTACATTTCCTACCGTCGCCGTCTGTGTAACATTTCTGGTTATCAGAGCGTGCAGTAGCATGTTGAGCGATCCGCGCTCTGCTCCTGACTCCCCTGTCGTTCCCTTTTCATCCAAAACAACGAGAAATTTTCCACTAACTACTACGGTGGGGATCACCGGCTCCAATTGTTCATGCATTTGCTGTCATGGCTTAATTCCTACACGTGACAGTACTGATTTTATTTCCATTTCACCGGACCTGCAAACAGCAAGGCCGGCTGTACTGACGACTAACAGCAGCTTAGCACCGCAACTAACTGTTGGGCCTTGACTCCGTGGATAGCCAACTCATGCAAGATGCAGCTATTGATCCGGTGCACTGTCTACACCATGCAATAAGTGCAACATTCGAGCTAATTTAAAGGGGACGTCGAATTTAAGAGAAAACAACAATGCATAGTGGACCAGAGGGAAAAAATAGGAAAGCAAAAGAAGTATTTTTTAATATAGGATTCCAGGCCTGGGCTCCGGAGTTTATACCACTTGTAGCAAAGCACACCCGTTTTATATGTCGATCGATATATCAAGCTACTGCTTTTGCAATTTTGTAACACCCACTAGTTGGGCTTTCACTAACCGTGTATACCAACCATTCAAATTCTTTCTTTTTGGAAAACTTGTCTTCTTTCTTCTCAGAATCGCTAATGCATCATCGTCTATTGCCCCTTTTCTGTGCTATAAACTACATTATCACTAAGTGGCACTTCTCAATTAAGGACGAAAATCAACCTAACGAACATCCACGCTCTACTGCAATTTTCACGCGCAACAAAAATGGACTGCATATGCAGTACTGCACGTACTGCTGTACTTTGTGTTTCCCGTTAAAAACAACTACTCGCAGGCTGTAATAGCTGTTGGGCTCTGCAGTCAAAGCCTGTCCTTGGCAGCTTGTTAATTAGTTTAAGCTGACTTTGGGCTCTTTACAGCTAAGGTCCCAGCACCGACTAGGGAGGCTGTACTGCAGTGAAAGCGAAAAATATACTGTAATAAAATTCCTGGCGTCTGGTGATCTCATTCAGTCCTTCCTAGGTCGACCACACGAGAAGGTGAAAAACAATTCGGAATGCTGGACAGCCCGTGCAACCGAGAGCTGCCGTGATGTGCTGTGCATAATGCCGAGAAGCTACCCAACAAAATCATATGTTCAATAACAAAATAAAGAGAGAGAGACAGTAGAAAGATAAAGGCAAAGCAGAGAAACTAGCATGGCTGTAATCAAGCGAGGGACATGACAGATTGAGAGGCAAGGATAACATCTCATATTCTCATTGTTAATCGCACGAGCACTACTCCAGTAGATTAGATCTGACCAAACCCTCAAAAGGATGAACACTTGCTGCGATCTCCGCGCTCCAGGCCAATCAATCAGGGCCAAATCCAGCCCACCCACACATGCCCAAACATGATTACATTTTACACCCAAACTCGAGTAGAAACTGAAGTGCACATGTGCCACCAGCCGTGCGTTCCACTTTGCTGACACTAGGAGCCCACGATGATTATACTCCGTGACTCCCGTTGCTCCTACTTTTGAGGCGGGGTAGTCTGCCGGCATCGGGGCAGGGAACGAGCCACCTGCGCCGGAGGCCCTCGGCCGTCCGATGACACATCCGACGGCGCAGGTTCGTTTTAGCTCGGATGTTTCTTGCCCCGATCGAGGTGCCACGAGTCGTGTGCCGTATTAAACTCGGAGTGGTTCGTGACTATCGCTCACTTCGTGGTGGATGAAGTGGCGTTGTAGCCGGTGGCACGTGCCATCTATACCGCGACATCCCTCTTGTACGCTTGCCCCTGGACGTTAGCGCTGGGCCAATCACCGTCGCGCTCGCTCGTTTTAATTCCGTCCGATTAGACGGATGGAGACGGTATAACGGTACTGTATTACCCAAATTAATACTCAAGCTTGGGTAATACAGCCCACTTGATGCCACTGACTCACTGCGACACTGACACAGTTTGGGAACTTCACAGCATAGAGATAGAGTACGTGGTCATAGTAAAATCGTCGCAGGCACATGCGAAGGCCTCCCTCGCTCTCTTCTAGGCCTGCCACTCTTCAGCATCTTTGGATCCTCTCCTCTTTCCGAGCGCCAGGAGCTGGAGCTCTAGCCAAGCTACGACCCTTTCGTCCTTTCCAGAGCATCGTCCACCCACACCTACTGGCCCTTTGATACTTTACTTTCACACACATGTGTAACTCAAGCTTGATTATTGGCTGAGGAAATTGCCAGTCAATGTAGTATGTATGTATGTAGAGATCTATCATCGCGCGCGTTGGAAATTCGCGATCGTTAGCCGGGTTTTTAAGGAACCAGTGACATGTCTGATCGCGCCGTTAGCTTTGCTTAAGGGAGAAAAGATGGACAGACCGTGACTGATTTTCTTGAGTGTCATGGTTAATTACTTCGGAAGGAGATACTTGTACGAGCGAGGATTAAGACCTGAATTCCATCGCAGAGCTCCTTTTTCTTCGTACTATCCTTTTCGACCTACAAGCCCTAGGTACCTTTCCGTTTGCTACCTAGGTGTGTAGCTGGTGAGCTGTTGCGAATTCAGTCGATCGGATTTGGAATTTCTGTTATCACCTTCAGTAAAGGTATTTGCTCCAAAGCAAAAGCAAGGCATCAGACAATAGTGTCACTAGCCTAGCTAGGAATACTAGTATAATACATACTCTCGAGGTACATAACACTCTGTCATGAAAAGAGTATGAAGAACGGATGCGACAACAGCTGTTCTATATCCTTCGGTTAGATTAGAGTTCCGTGCACCTTCCGAAGCGATTTGCTAGGTTAACTGAACCATTGGAGGTTACTTGAACAGTGATGCGCCAACTGAATGCTGTTCTTGGACACTAATCTGAATACTGATTGTGTCAAGTTCATCATTACTTGATGGAGTAGATGGGTATATTGAGCAGTTAGCGGATAGGAATACGATCGGAGACAAGTGTCACAGCTGAACTTAAATATTCTACGTACCTGCCGATTCCAAGCGGCTGTCTGTTGATCAATAGTATAAATCTGTATTTTCTGCAGGCTGCTAGTATAGTATTTTGCTTCCTCGGAACTCTTGAATCCATATAATACGCATGGCTTCTGTACTTGGCGGTGGAGGCTGCAGGTGAGGTAGAATCAGGCGGCGTGTGCATTCTCGGGAAGTTTGTCCGCGTGATTTGCGTGACACAATGTGGTTCTAAATTTGGTTGTTGTGGAGGCGGCGGGTTATCTGTTCCAACTCTGTCGTTCCTCTCTGAACAGAAGCGAAGTCCACACTCTACTACTGATGAGAGGTAGTTTCATTTTATCTTTTCAACAGGTTTTTAATTTCATTTTGTATCAACTAGCATGGTGGCCCTCGTAAATGCGAGTGCAATGTTTGAATACGTCTAAAATTTATTTATTTCTACATAATATTATGATGTTATAATTAATTATAATCAATATGGTTTTATAATCACCATAAAAATTATGTTATTAGAATTAATATTGTTCCAATTTAAACTATATCAGAGAGATAAGGTGAATATCCAAAGAAACATTAATTGTAAGTTTTAGATTAATTCTGCACTCGAAGTTGTATAAAGTGGAATATTACTTCATTATGAAAACTGATATGTGCTAAGTTAATTACTGCTATCACATCTCTATCTGTAATAATCTTTTGATAATATTCCTATGAACCCAGTGAAAATTGTCTCGCCCTTGGAATCATTTTTAGAAAAAAAACACTAAATTAAATATGTGTCCAATATAACCTGTCTCTTGGCGCGAGGGTAAAAAATTGTATGCCATTTGTTTTTCACTAACACAAACTGTCAGCTTTTATGCAACAAAACCATTACTGGACAAACAAAAATAATAAAATTGCTAATTGTATGTCTACCTTTACTCCTTTTTTTTTTGCTAAACTACATATTTACATCCAATTGCGGGTTACATAAATTTACACTGAAATGTTGACCTTTAATTAATTTCATATGCAGTACGGAAGAAAGAATTCCTCATTTTATTATCCACATTATGATCACCTGTGTTCTACTATTTTTTGCTAACACAACTAAAGGCCAATAGAATCACAGTCTGCTTGCTGCCCTTCGCATCTGTTATACCATGTTAATAATCGCGTCTTCGTGTGTCTATTTTTCTTTGCCAGTATTTCTCCTTTATACACTTCATTATGAGTAAAAAATTTAGAAATAAGGAAGGAGATTACCTCGCTTTTGATGTTTCCTCATGCATTGTGCACTTTCATTCAAGGTGTAGTGCAGTATAACGACCGAAGTTTACTTGATTCACTAATCAACCTTGTAGAATTTTGCTTGAAGATCCGCCACTGCCATATATCGAGAAGTCCAATAATCCTTGGCAACAAATTTGGGTTGGACAACATGAAACACTATGTCTGCGACGGTGATGTAGTTCGTAGAATTAGCCTGGAGAACGACGCATATGTGGCTTGTGCAGCTAGTCGGTCAGGCGTGTAGGAGCGGGATGATCCATGACCAATTAGAGTGCTACTACTGTAGCAGTTCATTAACCGGATGGCTCATCTCATTCATAGGCTGTAGCCAGCGATGATCACTTGCGGATCGCCTCAGCAGATTCAACACATGCCAAAGTCAAAAGATGAAGAGAAAAACAACCTAGGGAGACGGATTTCATCGATGATTTAGGATATCCTCAGGCCCCATTTAGAATTCAGGCCTGATTTAGGAGCATGTGATTCTATTCAAATAGAATTGTTTTGGCGCAACAGCTTGTCGGGCACGCACCCTGCCCGGTCGCGTGGTTTCTTCTTCCAGCAATCGCCGTTGCCCTCCTTGCATATACAGACGCATATGTGGGTACCCTGTACGCGATACGCTCCTCCTTTTCTCGCCATCGCCACCGGCGTCAAGCGATGAACACCCCTTTATGCGATACACGACAGTGTCTCTATCAAGAGACTGATCAAGGAGCCCTTGGTCGATATGATCGTTAGCATGGGCACCTGCAGCAGATAACGCAAGTAGAATCCACGAACCTGTGAGCAATTGAATTCATCCAGGTAAGACAACAACTACCGAAGATGTTGTTTAGAATATTGGAGGTAGCTTGCCCAGAAATTTGGGAGATCTCGTTAGGCCGGACTCGTCTCATGTTACAAGACCATGCACGACAATTGATTAGGAAGAGTTTGTGTCTTGTACAAACAGGTCCACGTTCACTTATCTCCATATCTGATCTATTTTAATTTTTACGTGGTGTCCGTCTGTTCAGCTGGACACAAATAGTTGTTTAGGCTCAGTACACGTCTTACGTGGTAGACATGGCCGGGTCAATAATAAAGTTACGCAATCTTTTGCTAAATCCTAGCCGTAAATTATAGATCTAACTGTTAAAATAATTCTGATGATGTGGATTAACGTGGTGTCTTTATTTTAAACTTCCGTATTGTGCTTTTAGTATATAGTAGATTAGAGAATATATGCGATAGCTACACAAGAAATAATTGGATTTGATCGAGAAGTGCAATGCAGAAACGGGTAAAACAAAATTAGTATGAAATAAATGTTGTGCGCATCGACTGATGTAGAGGACAGGGTGATTCTCCCTTTTCTTCCCGGATGTCCTCGCGGCGGATCTGGAAGGCAAGGTAGTCGTCCAGCGAAAGCCGACCTCCGAGCGAGCGGGGCCGGTGACGACTATGTCAACGGACGTTATTATCTTGTTGAAGGTGTCATTGTTGCTACTCTCCTGCCTCTCGCCTTGATGCTCTGGGGGAAACCCTAGATCTCGATCTCCCAGATCGAACGATAACAACACTTTTGGTGTCGTTTTCCCTCTTGGGACTTTGTTTTGGAGCACGTCTTGGCTAGAGAGGTTAGGAGGTTGAGCGTTGTTCCATCTTCTCCTTTGACAACGGAGGGTCTCGACAGCGTGGCACAGTGGGGTATCGGCGGCAGACGCGTGTTGATGGACACGCGCGGGGCGATGGAGCCGAGTAGCGCAATGGCAGCGTCGACGATAGGAGCAACGAAGATTATGCTGATCTTAACCTTGAAGACTGCTCGGCGGTTTGATGGTGGCGACGGCTTGTATAGAGAGTACACAAGCTGCTCGCCACAAGTCTTCTAAATCGGATGAGTTGTTTCGCCTAGTGGACGTCTCGGGGTATGCGATAGTTCATGGTTCCTAGGTGTTGGAGGGATTTTGTTGTTTTCCATGCACAAGGCCTTGTGAGCATGATATTCAATTATTGTCGGGTTTGTAGGTGTTGAGTGGAGGCTTTGAATTTTTTTTATGTATGTCCTTTGTCCGTTCTTTGTTGAATAAAATAATAAAGAAAGCCATATACATCTCTTCGATGCAGAGGCTGGGGGTCATCCTCTATTTCGAAAAAATGACCTGCCTCTAGACATTGCAAATGGTGCCAAACCATGTTGCCATCATGTAATGTCTAAATTGAGTTCAATAACAAACAAAGAAGGTGTCTAAAATCTCGCAAAATCTCTTTTATTGAGATTTTCAAGCATGCAAACGGATAGAAGGCTATCTTCTCATGTTAATATGTTATACATGTTGGGACGATGGTACATCATTCCTCTCGCCGTGAGGCAATATATTTTCAGGCTTTGCACATATATGTAACTGTTACGAGTAACTAATTTATATACATATGATACCCACGGGGACAATTTTGCCATTTCTCATAACTATTTCCAAATCCATGATGAAAAACCACGGTTCTGAAAATTTGGGATCCACGCAAGTAGTAGGATCATCTCTTATATTTAATTCTCCTAAAATATATCTTATACATTTTGCGAAAAATCGCTAATATTCAATGGTGTGGTTCCATGTTAACTGAGCAAAGATACATACTACTCCTCCGTCTCAAAATGTAAGCCTTTTTAGAGAGTTAACTTAGCTCTCTAAAAAATCTTACAGTTTGGGATAGAGGTAGTACTACACAACTAAGACTACGTGATAATAATAAATAGTTGACGTCATTGAAAGTCCAACTAAGATCATATCACCCTTTGGAGACACCTAACACTTTGCTTGAAACGAACATGGTGTCTTCCTCCTTTTTGACGGAAAACTTCTCAGCCTCCTGTTTTTGACCTAGCCTCCGCGTCTCTTCCTCCTCCATAGATTGGTTCCCCCTCGTCCGGCCGGCCTTGCCGGTGTCAGGAGGGGTGGGGAACCCGATCTATGGGTGGAGTTTTCAATTAAAATAGTGTCCTCACAAGATTAGATTAGGGGTTTGGCAGCCAATTTCTTTTGGCCTCAATGTCAATGGAGATGGCATCGTCTACAATAAGTGATCTTCAGCCCTTCGTTCGACGACGAGATCTTCTTCTCAACGTTAATGGTGGTGTTGTTAGATTACAGTTCTATAGGTACAGTCTTCCAGATCTTACTTCGCCAAGTCAATTTTGGAGTTTTTCTTTTGGTTGCCGCGAAGAGGATTATCCTCGTATTATTGGTCCCGGCTGCTACGTTGTCGACAATGGTGATTCGTATACTCGGCTCTCCAACGACGTCGACCAGGCTGTTCGATCTCTTTTCCCTAGAATATTGGTGTTGGTACTCTCGCCGATGTGGATTAATTATTTTAATGGTTACGTGCGTGCACGTAGCCTTGGCATTGCGGCTCAAATCAAAAATATAGGAGCACCTCTATTGGTATTTACAGGTATATAGTATGATATTTGTGCCATTATCTTTTGGCTGCCTTCAGAAAAATACAAGATTATGTCATGGAAGAAGAAGAGTTTGAAGACCTCAAAGATTAGCTCATTTTCTTTTAGACTTTATTTTGTAATAGTTGGAGTCATCTCTATCATGTACTATTTACTATAAATATATGTGGTATTGATTTAAAAAAAAAACATGGTGTCCCTAGAGATTTCCCACACCATGGCGACCTACCACCGGATTTCCTCCACAACTAGTATGTAAATCCTAACCGGCCCAAACTACTACGTTTGAACAAATGAGTTATGTTCCCCCGGATAAACCGGTTTGCATACCATCTGCACCCCCAACGTCCACCGGGGGATAATTCTGCTATGAACTATTGGAAGCATATTGTACCCTTTATACTCTACATACTCTTCGACGTGAGCATAACCCAATGGATGCCCACTTTGCGTCCCGATGGGAGACCCAAGAAGTAGCAGTCGATAAATTGAAGCCTAAGAAGAAGATGAGAGCCTAAAGCCCAAGGAGCCCATCTAGCCCTGGCGTGCCATGCAAGGATAGAAGAGTCCTATGGTTTAGCTGTACCTATAACCGAACCAGAACCGACCTAAGACCTGACATGCCATATAAAGACTAGGAGGGAACCCCGGGGGGATGATCAATCTCTCCCACGAGAAAGCGCCACCATAGCCATCAAGGCTTCAATCGAGATTAAACATGCCGGAATAGGTCTTTACCTCCTACGGAGAGGCCGGACCTAGCTATTGGAGGGATTTTGTTGTTCATGGTTCATGGTTCCTAGCTATTGGAGGGATTTTGTTGTTTTCCACGCACAAGGCCTTGTGAGCATGATATTCAACCATTGTCGGGTTTGTAGGTGCTGAGTGGAGGCTTTGAATTTTTTGATGTATGTCCTTTGTCCGTTCTTTGTTGAATAAAATAATAAAGAAAGCCATATACATCTCTTCGATGCAGAGGCTGGGGGTCATCCTCTATTACGAAAAAATGACCTGCCTCTAGACATTGCAAATGGTGCCAAACCATGTTGCCATCATGTAATGTCTAAGTTGAGTTCAATAACAAACAAAGAAGGCGTCTAAAATCTCGCAAAATCTCTTTTATTGAGATTTTCAAGCATGCAAACGGATAGAAGGCTATCTTCTCATGTTAATATGTTATACATGTTGGGACGATGGTACATCATTCCTCTCGCCGTGAGGCAATATATTTTCAGGCTTTGCACAAATATGTAACTGTTAGGAGTAACTCATTTATATACATATGATACCCACGGGGACAATTTTGCCATTTCTCATAACTATTTCCAAATCCATGATGAAAAACCACGGTTCTGAAAAATTGGGATCCACACAAGTAGTAGGATCATCTCTTATATTTAATTCTCCTAAAATATATCTTATACACTTTGCAAAAAAATCGCTAATATTGAATGGTGTGGTTCCATGTTAACTGAGCAAAGATACATACTACTCCTTCGTCTCAAAATGTAAGCTTTTTTAGAGAGCTAACTTAGAAAGCTAACTTAGCTCTCTAAAAAAGCTTACATTTTGGGACAGAGGTAGTACTACACAACTAAGACTACGTGATAATAATAAATAGTTGACGTCATTGAAAGTCCAACTAAGATCATATCGCCCTTTGGAGACACCTAACACTTTGCTTGAAACGAACATGGTGTCCCTAGAGATTTCCCATACCATGGCGACCTACCACCGGATTTCCTCCACAACTAGTATGTAAATCCTAACCGGCCCAAACTAACCGGTTTGCATACCGTTCGCACCCCCAACGTCCACTGGGGGATAATTCTGCTATGAACTGTTGGAAGCATATTGTACCCTTTATACTCTACATACTCTCCGACGTGAGCATAACCCAATAGATGCCCACTTTGCGTCCCAATGGGAGACCCAAGAAGTAGCAGTCGATAAATTGAAGCCTAAGAAAAAGATGAGAGCCTAAAGCCCAAGGAGCCCATCTAGCCCTGGCATGCCATGCAAGGATAGAAGAGTCCTATGGTTTAGCTGTACCTATAACCGAACCAGAACCGACGTAAGACCTGACATGCCATATAAAGGCTAGGAGGGAACCCCGGGGGGATGATCAATCTCTCCCACGAGAAAGCGCCACCATAGCCATCAAGGCTTCAATCGAGATTAAACATGCCGGAATAGGTCTTTACCTCCTACGGAGAGTTAAATCTTTGTCTTCTCTTGATCAGTGCGCCGTTGAATTCACCAACGCACGTTTCCCCCAAAATTCCAGTCCTCAATCTATGGACATTGCCGTGTTTACCCCACGTCAGTCCCTCCTTCTAGATTTACATGGGGCACATGTATCCGGAGATTCTACTTTAACCACCAATATATATGTTGATGAATCTGATGGTTAAAGTTGAACCACCAAAATGTAAATAGAGACAAATAATGTATATTGTTGAAGGCTTGGAGTAAACAAAGTTGCATAACAAGAAGTAATGTGACACTTAAAATGATTGTCATCGTCTCTTATTAAGAAAGGATTGGAATGATGATCATCCCTTAATTCCCCGATATATCTTTTATTAGTATGTACAGCTAATGCTCCTAGAAAATCTCTGATATTTAATGATATTGTCTCTGCTCTCTCATTTATCGCAAATACCACGTGACACAGTGAGATAGGCCGAAGAAGAGGTGATCGACGTCATCACTTCTGCTGGCTTCTTTCACAAGAGTACAGTACAAGAAAAGAACACTCGAGCAAGTTTATTCATAGCAGTATACCATTTTCCTTGCTATTGCAGGATACAAAATCAGTTGACGTGTAATTCTCTGCTGCCGTCACCCTCTTCTTCTCTCTCAGAGTCTCATCACAGCACATCACTCTCCGCTTTTCCCCACTCGCCACTTTCTCCCTCTCCTCCTCCTCCCCTGCCATCGCCCCCGCTTTTTAGCCCACCTACCGGCAGCAGCAGCAGCGCCCGCATAACAAAAAGCGCCCGCACCTCCATTCCCCACCTCGCCCTTCTCTCTCCCTTCTCCCCACAGAGCCACCACTCTCCATTGACAGGAGCTGAGCGAGAGGGGAGCTGCATTACCGAACCAGGGAGCACAAGCACCCAGCACGCTACAAGCTACGCGCTTGCCCCGCTCGTGCTAGCAGCAGGAGGTGGAGGTCCTGGAGGCGGAGGTGCGATTCCAAAGGGGCAAAAGTTGCGGGAGCAAAAAGGGGGGAGGGCGAGGGTTAAAGGAGGGGGGAGTGAGGTGAGGGGGCATCCAATCCCCAATCCAGTCCGCTAAAGCGCGGTGGCCTGACTGATTGGAAGTGTGCGCTGCAAGCGACGACTGGAGCAGCCACCGACACTCCCCCCTCGCCCCGCGCCGATCGGAGCCGCGCGTCAGATCCAGTTACCGCCGGAATTCCGGCGGACTCCGGCGCCCGCTACCCCGCCGGATCTGCATTCCGCGGAGGACCTCCCCGGCACGCGCCCTCGCCTCCCGTAAGTCCCCTCCCGCTCCCCTCTTTGAAATTTCCCCTCTTTCGTGAGCTCGCGTGATTTTTACTCTGTTTTCCGCTGCTGCTATGGTCCGATTGCGCTTACAGCTCGTGCAATGCGTGTAGGATTTCTTCCGTGTTTGTTGTGTTATTTCCGATGGTTTTTCTCCATAGTTTGGATAGCGCTCATTCAAAAAACGTCTCCACTGCATTTTGAGTCCCCTGGTTCAGGCCGAGCGGCGCTCTCTGAATTTCACTGTGTAACCCAGTTCTTTTTCGTAGAAAGGTTACAGTTTCTTGACATTTTCGTTCCACTGGAGGACCGCTTGTTTTGGCCCTCCCGGACTTCCCGGTTCGTGTCTCCTTGTCTCTTGTGCGATGAATCACATACCACTAGTAGCAAGCATCAGTCGCAGTGAAATCACTCACACAGCGTCGGCTCGTCACCAACTGTTCTCCGCTAGCGCCATCAAATCACTCGCCATGTCGCGGCCGTCCTGTTCCCGCTTTACCTTCGTCACGTTCTGTATACCTCATGATTTCTTCCCAGAATCCCCATTCCATGCCATGAATTGAGAGATTACTAGACCACCCACTCCACGCGGTACAGATTTTACCCGTGAAAGCCGCCTCCAGCAAGTACGGCCACGACTTCCTTTCCTTCCGGAGGCATAGAATGATTGATACTACCCCTACTAGAAGGAACGTGTGTTTTCTACTAGTACCGCTATCCACAGTTCGTACTACTCCTAGAAGAAGATTAGTAAAAGGAGATGGTAAAAAAAAGGAGTTTTAGAACATGCAAGGAAGGGATTTATTAGGAGTGGCACATCTGGTTAAAACCCAATCAAGCGAGGGAGCGCCGCCATTAATGGCCGTATCGTGTTCGGGGTAGCTCCTGGCTTTTACTCCGGCTCACGCGCGCCATCTTTATAGCCGGAACCACCCTCCCTTGACCTTCCTGCTGAATGCAAACGCTGTTGCCTGTCTGTACTAGCACCAGTGGGTTCTTCTTCCCCGACGCGACGAGTAGGTGTCCGGTCATCTCGCCCGTCGGTCGGTCCGGCCAAAACCCCTCCGGATGGGCTTAAATAAACATTCGATGCGCCCACGCCGGCCATTACTCCCGCGGGCGTCTTAGGTGCCGCCCTTAACTGCCGCGCTCGCCGAGACCGAGCTGAGCTGCTCGCGCTTGCCGTCCGTGTCAAACTCCACGAGCTACAGCCTGGGCGCCATGGTCCATGCATAGAGATACTGCTGCCTTAATTAAGCCCAGTTCATGCTGGTGGTTGAGCACAGCCACAAGCTGAGTCATGAGTGTTGAGTACGTGACACGACTCTTACTTGCCCGGCGTCAATGCCCTGGCATGACGGTGATCGGATCGGCTGCTGCTGAAGATCAACTTGGCCTCTCGGTCTCGGGTGGGGGGCACCGGCAACCGCGTGCGTTTGGAGGGGATCGGAATTGTTTTGGCCTCCTCCTCGTTGGCCATGGTCCTACTCCTATCCTATAAGTCCTGGCTAGCTTCTGCTTTTGGATCTTGCCAGATGGAATGTATGATGCTGGAACCTTGAGGTACGCCGGGGTTTATGTACATCCAGCTGATCTAGTACATGAGTGGCTGATTGCATTATTGCGCATACCATATATGGTGGAATGATTGGATCTCAAGCGTGTACAATACTTGCCCAACCACCAGCGTCCCACTGTATGCGTATGTCTTTTTCTGCAGATTGGGGATTCTTGCTACTAGCAGTTTGAATTATGAAAGCTCGAATTATGGAAGCTTTATGTGCGCGCAAGAAAACAGTTTGTATAATTATGCATACTGGTTTGTTTGTCTGGTGCATACTCTGTTGCATTGCAGATATTTCCTTTTTGAAAGATCTTCGCTAATGGCGACACAATAGCTTACCCTAAATTTGAGGTTTCCAACTTACGCAATCATATAAACATTTACACATGCAGAATGTGGAGGGATAACTTTTTGAATTTGTTTTTGTGGTCACATATATAAACAGATTTATCAGATACTGTGTCTGCTGGTTTTCTGTGTGTTCTCTTCCTAAAGGTTGGCTTGTCAATTCCGCATCCCTCTATACCTTTAGCTGTAATACGACAAAACCTTACGATTTTGGTGTTTGGATACATGTACTGGCCAGTCAACTGATTGTTACAAACTTGAGTTCTAAGGATTACAGTATAAACCGTGTCTTTTCATATATTGACAATGGTGGTGAGTCAAAACACTTGACCACCATCAGCTAATTACTTGTATGACTTTATGTTCTTGCCAGCACTGCCAATAATGAAAAGTTGTATGGATATGTGAGAAGTGCTTTTGCTTGCAATGATTATTCTTCATTTGTTTGCACTCTCGAGCGATACTTTACATGATACTTTGCAAAACAAAACTTTTGCTTCCAATGATTTAACTTATGTTTACACTTTCAACTGATACTTCACATATAATGTCTGTCTACCTTTATTTTGGTCGCCGCGGTTGGTTACAATACAAACTTAACCTCAGTTACTTTTGAGCAGAGAGCTTGTATATGCAGGATATATATGTGCAGTTTCTTGCATTAAGTTGCTGACAAATATTGACCTTATGTGATCAGATACCTTCCGTGAAATGGATCGACGCAGCTGGCCTTGGAAGAAGAAATCATCCGACAAATCCTCGAACGCAGATGTTTTGCAGAATCAAGCAGAACAGGTTTGGCTTTCTTTGTTAGTTTGATTTAGATTGGTTTAAATACCAATGATGTCATTCTGTAGTACTGTTTGATTTAGTTTGTAACTGCAATGTCACAGATGTTCTTTGATTTAACCAACGGTTGAAGCTTGTATATATTCTTTATCAAGTGATTGTGCTTGCTGCTAGTTTCTTTAGCTTGCTATTTTTTCTAAATTATGTCTGCTGTTGGCTGTGTGTTTCAAACCTCTATAGCAATGTTTGTTTCCTTCTAAAAGTACCTCTTATTTTGCAGGATGACAAAGTTCCAAAATTTGTGCAAATTTCACCAGAAACATATGCACATCTTACTGACTCTGAAGAACAAGTGAAAGTTTTGGATGAAAAGGTTAAGATCTTGAATGAGAAATTGTCTGCATCAGAATCTGAGATCACTACCAAAGATGCCCTAGTGAAACAGCATGCTAAAGTTGCTGAAGAAGCTGTATCAGGTGCGCAGAAGATCTCTATATTCATTCTCTCTTTTTGGGGTCTGGGTAGAAGAATTTACTCTCTATGTCATCTTTCTTTTACTCTGCCTTCCTCATTTTCCTATAAAACCATACAGTAGTGGATATTGGTTTGATTGAGTAGGCATATTTTTTCCCAGTGATCTTATTATGTGCCCCTAAGGATACATTTTGCTTGATGAATCACTGTAATAAATATCTTCTTTATGAGATCGTTTTGCTAATGTTAGGTTGGGAGAAAGCTGAAGCGGAAGCCTCAGCACTGAAAGTTCAGCTTGAGACTGTTACATTGTCTAAGCTAGCAGCTGAGGAAAGAGCTGCCCACCTGGATGGGGCTCTAAAAGAATGCATGAAGCAAGTAAGAACTGTGAAGGAAGAAGGCGAGCAGAAGCTACATGATGTAGTCTTTGCGAAAACCAAACAGTGGGAGAATATAAAGGCTGAGTTGGAAGAAAAGTTGATGGAATTTGATCATGAGCTCATCAGGGCTGGTGCTGAGAATGATGCACTCTCAAGATCACTCCAAGAGCGGGCAGATCTGTTGATGAAAATTGACGAGGAAAAGGCTCAAGCCGAAGCTGAAATTGAAGTCTTGAAAAGCACGATCCAGTCAGGTGAAAGGGAGATAAATTCGCTGAAGTATGAAGTGCATGTTGTCTCCAAAGAGCTTGAAATCCGCAACGAAGAAAAGAACATGAGTGTGCGCTCAGCTGATGTAGCAACTAAGCAGCATGTGGAGGATGTTAAGAAAATAACAAAACTGGAAGCTGAATGCCAAAGATTGCGTGGTCTTGTTCGGAAAAAGTTACCAGGCCCTGCTGCATTAGCTCAGATGAAAATGGAAGTGGAGAGCCTGGGAATGGGCAGAGATTATGGAGACAACAGATTGAGACGATCGCCCGCAAAGAATTCAGCTAGCTTTCATCGTCCTATGTCCCCTATGTCTCCAGTTCCTGATTATGGTTTCGATAACCTACAGCACATGCAGAAAGAGAATGAGTTTCTGACTGCGCGTTTGTTAACTATGGAAGAAGAAACTAAGATGGTAAAAGAGGCATTGACAAAACGGAACAGTGAGCTACAAACTTCAAGAAGCATGTATGCTAAGATAGCGGGCAAGCTACGCAGCTTGGAAGTTCAAATGGTGAATGGTAACCAACGCAAGAGTCCAAACATGGATATCCACTTTGATGGTGCACATAGCCAAAATGGAAGTAATCCACCTAGTATGACCTCCATGTCTGAAGATGGTGTTGATGATGAAGGCAGTTGTACTGAATCTTGGGCCAATGCTCTGGTATCTGAGCTCTCACACATCAAGAAAGTGAAAGTAGCTAAGAGCAGTGTGACTGAAGGCTCGAATCAATTGGAAATGATGGATGACTTCCTAGAGATGGAGAGATTAGCTTGTTTGCCTTCTGAAGCTAATGGCCATAGCAATACTGTTGACAAAATGAAGACCGACAATGGTGAGGCTGCTTTATCTGGTCTTACTGAGAGTAATGGTGTCAAAGATTTGCAGTCAGCTTTACCATCGCCAGGAACTCCATCTAGTAAACAGCAGCTGTCTGAGGGTTCTCCACTATTGAAATTGCAGTCCAGAATATCTTCCTTGCTGGACTCTGAATCACGTCAGAACAATGTTGGGAAGGTATTAAACAGTATCAGAAATATTCTTAAGGATATTGAAGAAGAGGCAGATTCAATGAATACAATCAACATGGTTGATGTTGCTGACAGCGAATCATTAGTGAACCAAGGCAAGAGGTTGAGCATTGGGAGTAAACATGCCATGGATCAAGAAGTTATAAAGGCCGTCTTGAAGATTCAAGACTTTGTCAAGTCACTTGATCAAGAAATGTCCAAGCACCAAGGGCTGTCTTATGATGCTCTTTGCGAGAAAACACAGCACTTTTCTGCACTAGTTGAGAAAGTTCTGTCAGATGTAAATGTTGTAAATGACATCATTGTGACACTGTCTCATATCTTGTCAGAAACTAGTGAGATCAAGTTCACAATGTTGAGGGACAACACCAAGGAAACAGACACTAACAATTTGGATTATGTTGACAAAGTGACACTACTTGAAAATAAAGTGCAGCTTGTACCACTCAGAGATAACATCTCTGGCCCTTGCCCACTTATTCCTCATTCATCTTCTGATCCTGAGATCGTGGGGCCTACTGATGCCGGATTCGATATTAAGACTGCGGTGCAGATGTGCTCACCGCATGACTACGAGCAACTTAAATCTGAGAAGATGAATCTGGAGGTAGAATTAGCGAGATGCAGCGAAATGATAGAAGATACAAAGTGTAGGTTTAGTGAGATGGAGAGAAACATGGAAGAGCTTACATCCAAGTTGTCTGCCAGTGAGAATTCAAACAGCTTGGCTGAAACACAGTTGAAGTGTATGGTTGAATCCTACAAGTCACTTGAATCAAGGAAAGTTGAATTAGAGAGCGAAATAGAAGTGTTGAAGTCCAAAATAGAGACTTTAACAGCTGAACTCAGTGATGAAAGACTAAGTCATCAGGATGACTTAGCCAGATACAAAGATCTAGAAGAGAAGATGGAAAGGTAAAACTGAAATCTCGTTATGGAAATTCGTATATGTGCCTCTGCTTGGTTTTCTCACTTTGACTTTGTAATATGAAGGTATAAGAACGAGCAGAGTTCAATGCTTGTGGACGAGGTTGAAGATACCAAAACAAAGCAGGTACTAATGATTACTGAAAAATACTAGCTCCCTTTTTCTCTCAAAACGCATCAAAATGTGTGCCATTTTAGTATAGAGTTTTTAGATTCGTAATATTTCTATATTTAACAATTGCTTTGTGATGTTTGTTTCACTGCTGGATTGAGCCTGTTAATATTGCCACACTATCCACTAACTTATGTTTGTCTGTTGTTGATGATGTAGAAATGCTGTTACTTTACCTTGTGATTTGTGAATGTAGAATTTGAAGTATGAAAAGTATGGTAGCATTAGATCATATCCTACTCAGAATCAAGTGACAAGCGCTAAAAATGGATTATGAAACTCATTTCAGGATTACTTGAGAACATATGGTGTAAATTTGTAATTCTGAAACCTTGTGATTTCTAGGAATCCTAGACTTATAACACACTGTTCTTTATATTGATGGCAGGAGGTAGAAATAGCGGCAGCAGCAGAAAAGCTTGCAGAGTGCCAGGAAACCATGTTGATTCTTGGTCGCCAACTGCAAGCTATGCGTCCTCCAGCCGAGTCGGTAGGTTCCTCGCCAACCAGGCAGCGAATGGAAGACTTCTTGCAGGACGGTGCAGTAACAACCGAAAGCGAGCATACCCAGAAACCATCAGGTCAGCTTGATGCATATCAGGAAATGCTCGAGTCAGGGAACGTATCCCCCCTCAACGGATACAAGACACAAATGACCCCTTCTGATGCGGATGGAAGTCCTTTCGTCTCAACGAACAGTTCCAAGCGCCCGAAGCACAGATCAAGATCTTCATCCTCTTCCTCGATTGCTAACCAGTTGCCTGACAAACAAAACCGGGGCTTCAGCCGGTTCTTCACCAAGGGCAAAGAGTGAACATTAGCTGGCTTGCAAGATCCTGTGTTGGCTTGTTGATTCTTTGTGGCAAATGAATGACGGATCAATGCAGGTCACAAGTTTCTATAGAGCTGCTCGGCTAACCTGCTTGTGTATTATTTGAGGTGATGCCTTGAGTGGTTCGGTTACTGGGGTAATACCTTATCTTGCAGTCGAGTGGTTATGACCAGGTTGTGTGTGTGAGTGTTAGCAGTCAGTCGGTATGTCCCGCTAGAGTTTTTCTGGGTTGCTGTTTGTCCGAAACCTCACTAAAACCTCACTGTAAATGTGCTTACTTGCATGAAGAGCGTTGTTGTTGGTTTGCGTTTCATCTTCCTGTGAAGTTACCTATCTGTGTATGTCGTTGGTGCCTCAAACTGGCTTTCTGTACAGTTTAAGTTAACATGCATTGCTTTGAAGGCTATTATTGCGTTTATCTGTATATCAAGGTAAAATCTGAAGACCCCGTGCCAGGTTTTGCTTGTCCATGCCAGTTTACATCTTACTTTGAGAAGACTGCCTTCAGCGGAGGCACATAACAAAAACATACGGCTAATGACCACTATACTCAACAAAACAAGGTCTTACCAGTTTACATTCCTGCTAATATTGGCAGCAAAAATACGAAACCAAAATACTGGTGACCAGAGCACGGCAGATAGTTCTGCGAGCCTGTCTAACATACTCCCTCCGTTTAGAAATATAAGATGTTTTAGCTTTGTGAAGTGAGTGTATCTAGATATCTTTTAGTGTATAGAATCTATACACTAAAACATGTCTAAATACACTGACTTCACAAACGGATGAAGTACGATGCAGTTCTAAACGGAGGGAGTACTATGCAGTTCACATTTGACATACCAAAGACTATTAGAGGCTGCTGGCGAACTTTGGCAATCTGACAGTCTAGAGTTTCAGAATCTTTCAGGGCTGAGTTGCATGATTTCAGTTCTCTGAAACAAACAAACATGCTAGCATACTACTGCAACTGCAAGAAGCATAGCATTACACAAAAAGTATGAGAAATTCAGCAGCGAAACAAACCTAGGCACAAGCTGAAGCTAGATTGATGCTAGATACCAAGCGTAATTTCAGTTTGACGGTGCTTGCAAAAGTTAAGCAATCTGAAAGTTGCAATGCGTTCTTCAGAGATGTCTAGCGTAATTTCACTTCTATGGAGCAGCCTCATTGACAAGTGCAGGAACCAGATCTAAGAAGCAACTGGTAGAAAATCTCTCTCTCGAAACAGGCTTTCGCCCCGCTATATTAATATAGTAACCACACTGATACAACAGTTTGAATCTAAAGAAATGCTGGGGCAACAGCAAAAACATGCCCAAGAAAAAAGAAATGACAACAAAGGCGAAGTGACGAAACAATGATGACCCGCAATCGCTGCACCCTCCGTCTTTTTTCACCACGCTCCAAGCATTCCAAAGTGTCCCATACCAAGCAGCACCTTCAGGAAGGAGAACGCCGTCGAAACGGCGCTGCTGCCCGGACCGGACCGGTCCTAGGGTTTCCACCGGTATGTAGAGTATAGTGCACAGGGGTTCCCACAACGCCCTCCAAGAAGGAGTGGTGTCACCCGAAGGCGACACCGCGTCAGGGCCAGACAAACTGGCAGGGATTTCTCCCGCCCCCGTCGCACAAAAAACTCCGACACAACGGAGCACCACCACCTAGCATCGCCACCCACCAGCATGTGCCACCACGATCTTGAAGACACCATGGTCAGTCGCTTCGTGACACTGACCTACGGCCTGGACAACGGAAGTACACGACACCGTCGGGACTAGGAACAGTAGCCTCACAGCCACACGGGAGGAACCCACCTCCACCGCCGAGAGGCAGTCACTGACCGGACACAGCAGCGGGAGCACACCAGGCCCTGACAGGCCCGGCCGGGCCTAGATGGGCCCGTGAAGCACCGGCTGCCGTGCTGCAATGCGCTGGCCTCAAAGCCGCCGTCCCAGGACCCCGCCAAGTCGTCGCCTCCACCACCGGCAAGCCCAAACCTCTGCAGGACCCAGCCCGCTCGAGCCCATCTGGGCCCGCCCGAGCCCATCTGGGGCCGAGGCGTCCAGCAGGGACAAGCTGACGCCGGAGTCGCTGCGGTCGAGCCTCGCCGTCGGGACGGCACCGCCGCCAGCCTCACCCAGCCGCGCCGGACCCTGGTCGCCCTAGGAGCACCGCTGCCAGGGAGGGGAGGACCCCGACCCACTCTCTCCGACGCGGGGAATGGAGAGCCACCGCCGCCGGCGTCGATCGGGCTTCGCCCGGCGACCTCTGTCGGCGGCGGCGACGGGGGAAGGAGCAAGGAGGGGGGGGGGGGCGGCCGCCGGTGGGTGAGAGAGCCCCCGTCGCCCTCGGGGGGACGAGAGGGGACGAAGGGCTTTTTCGGGGTCCCAATGCTATGACAGCCCAAACCACTGCCGGTAGAAAATACATTACTGCCGCAAGAGAAAGCAAGATACCAGGATTTTTACTTCACTGTAATAGGGCGATTACATCAGACACACCATTTGACACCAGACTACCACCAACAACATCATGACCGACAGACACTCCCTAATAAACAAGACACAAAGGAAACCCTAGCCGCCGAAGCCGTAGAGGGTGCGGCCCTGGCGCTTGAGCGCGTAGACGACGTCCATGGCGGTGACGGTCTTGCGGCGGGCGTGCTCGGTGTAGGTGACGGCGTCGCGGATGACGTTCTCGAGGAAGATCTTGAGCACGCCGCGGGTCTCCTCGTAGATGAGCGCCGAGATGCGCTTGACGCCGCCCCTCCGCGCCAGGCGCCGGATCGCCGGCTTGGTGATGCCCTGGATGTTGTCGCGCAGCACCTTCCGGTGGCGCTTGGCGCCGCCCTTGCCCAGCCCCTTGCCGCGCCCAGACATCTCCACAGCTCGCTCGCTCTCTCTCTTTTTTTTTGAGATGCGCTCGCTCTCTCTCTGAAGACGAAGAAGGAATTAAGGATTTTTGTGCTAGTGTCTCGATTCGATTTGGATGTGGTTTGGGAGGGGGCGAGTGGACGGGGAATATATAGAGCTGGACGACATAAGGGAGTCCTTGGATTGGGGAGCGATCCGCGTGAGGGGCGAGTAAGATGGCCTGGGCCGTTGGATATTGAGAGGTTGGTTCCTACTGGTGAAGCGGGAGGAGCGCGGATCGGCGCGGTTGGGATTTGGGGGTGGAGCGCGCGGGGAAAATGGAAAACGGAAAAGGAGGAGCTAGGCGGGATTTCTGAGCTTTTTGGTGGCGCAAGAGAGCAACTCGGAGTAACCCTTGCTGCCACGAGTTTCTAGCGGAGCGACAGCTCCTCCCTGCCCCTCTCGCTCTCCCCATTCTCTCCTCACCGCTAAGACGAAGCAGCAAAAGTTGAATTGCCGGCGAGTTCATCCTCCACACGACTACAAGAGCAATGCCGAATTGATTTTGTTAGGGCATCTCTAGCGGGCCGACGCATCTAGTCCGCGCGATTTGAACTGGTCTGATCGGATCGTCATGTTGCTTGCGCCCTCCCCAGCGGAGCGACGCAACCGACCTGACGCGTCTGGTCCGACGCATCGATCCACTAAATTTGGATCACCGATGCGTCGACACGGACAGACGCGTTGTACGCTCATGTCCTACCGCGTGGGGCTAGGCCCCGTATGGCAGCGGTCCAACGGGGCGTCTCTCTTCTGGTCAAAGGCTGGCCGCACCGCCCGGCATCCTCTTGTGCCGCCCGACGATTCGCTCCATGCTGCGGCATTGGCAGCCCGTTGCGCCGCTTGCCGCCTGTCGAGGCCACTTCAATGCCGGCATTTCGACCTCCGCGCTGACATCCAATGCATGAGGTCCTTTTAAACCAGTCGCCCCAGCCAGTTATTGCACACCGCCCGCTGTCTTCTCCCTTCCACACCGCTCTTCTCCACACCACCGAAGGGCGGTGCTAGCTAGGTCAAGGCCGGAGGCACTGGATCGAGGGGAAGGCGGCTACGGCGCCCACCAGGTCGTGGCCGTGGAGGGAGGCATTGAGGGAGCCGTGGTGGTGGCATGTATCTGATCGTGTATGCAACTATGTTTGCAATGTATCCAATCATGCAATACCAATTTTCATTTTATTACAACCGATTGAACGATCAAAACACACTACCCCTTAAACATCTACTTCTAGCTGGCTACGGCGCTGCCGGTGGTGGCGCCGGGGCAACAAAGCCCCACTCCGCTTTTAGAGCCCGTATTTTGGCGGACACTACCACTAGGTCTTGCACCGCTTGATCAAACTGAGCACGCAGACCCGCATCGCCAGGTTAGCACACACAGCCTCGAAGAGCTCCATGCAGCGCTCTTGGCATGCTTGCAGCCGGAGCACCACTGGTAGCATGACATCGCCGAGGACTGCCTAGGAGAAAGGCTCCCCGGTGGTCTGGTTGCGGTAGCTGCCAGCGCCGGTCGAAGGCGAGCTGGGTAGCTGGCGATGCCGCCCTCGTGCCGACCCATTGATGGCCGGCTGCTTGCCTGACTCTCCCCCGTCGCGGCGGCGGGCATCACTGCTAGGAAGACGGAGGCGTCACATGATGCTCGTTGGGAGGATGGGGGAATGCCTTCGCCACTGGCATCACCTTTATATAGCGGCGGGGCGGAGGAAAACATGTCCCTAGTCTAGAAACAGCGGCGGGGCGGCGAGAAAGAGCCCCGGCGTGGCGGGAACACGCTGGAAGAGGCCAGGTGCATCTAGAAGAGGCCAGACTGCGCCTAGGATGGCTAAAAAAAATTAATGCCACCGGACAAGATGTGTCGACCCGCTAGGCGCACTGGCTAGGCCTGCCGAACTGTGACCCATTTTTTGCTTAGGCCCCAAAGCAAACAGACTAGGACAAACTGTTTGCATCGTGTAAATATATCGGCTCGCTAGAGATGCCCTTATACATCGCTCAAGCCAGAGTAGGCAACGCCTTATCTGCATCGCCTGTGTTCTGCGCCTCCACGAGGGCAACCTGCACGTCTCCTGCCAACCTCACGCGGTAATATGGTGCAGCAGCCTGGTGTAGAATTCTTTCTCTTGATTATTGCTTCTACTCATCTACATGCTACGACCGGCCAATCCAGTATTTTTAAATTTATCCTCGTTTCACGCTTTTGTCTGTGCTATTCACATTGGAGGTTAATATTATTTGGTGCTGCCTCTCTATATATACTACACGTCTGCATGTGTAGCTCATACCAACGATTCACAAGGTAGCGACTCCAAATTTACACAGACCACTTCAATTTTCTGAAAGGTACCAAGAAATCCTCTACCTGTGAGCCAACTTCTTCTATAATGCAAAAAAATATTTATTTAGTGATTTTACCATGTAATTTAGCAAATACATATATTATGCAACTTTATGGGTCCTTTTTCTCCTTCAGAAGATTATACTCATATACTAGTTGTTGTTGATTATGTTACTAAGTGGGTAGAAGCTATACCTACGAAGAGTGTCAATGGTGAGACCTCGTTAAAGATGCTTAAGGATGTTATTTTTCCTAGGTTTGGTGTGCCTAGATATCTTATGACTGATGGAGGTTCTCATTTTATTCATGGTGGTTTTAGGAAGACTCTTGCTAGATATGACGTTAATCATAGAATTGCTTCTGCTTATCATCCCCAAACTAGTGGGCAAGTAGAGCTATCGAATAGAGAGATCAAGTCTATCTTGCAGAAGACTGTTAATAGATATAGGAAAAACTGGGCTAGCAAGTTGAACGATGCTTTATGGGCTTATAGAACTGCTTATAAGAACCCTATGGGCATGTCTCCTTACAAAATGGTTTACGGAAAAGTGTGTCACCTGCCTTTAGAATTAGAACACAAAGCTTTTTGGGCAGTGAAAGAGCTTAATAGGGATTTTGAACTTGCCGGTAAGAAAAGATTGCTGCAATTTGAGTTCCTTAGATGAGTGGAGAAGTGAAGCTTAGGAGAATTCTTAAAAGAGAATTTCATGTTGGTGAGAAAGTTCTATTGTATAGGTCTCGTCTCAGATTTTTTGCAGGAAAATTACTCTCAAAATGGGAAGGACCCTTTATTATTGAAGAGGTGTATCGTTCAGGTGCGATAAATATTGCTTCACTTAGAGATAACACTACACAAGTGGTGAATGGTGATGGCGCGGTGATGATGGTGCCAGAAAACTTGTTGGCGTGTAGTTGATGAAGTAAAATGACCGGCCAGTTGGAAACCCCAAGAGAAGGTTTGATGAATATAGCAGCAAGTTTTCCCTCAGTTATGAAACCAAGGTTATCAATCCAGTAGGAAAAAGCCAAACGACTGAAGGTGATGCCCGCTAGCTTCGCGACAGCTCCGGACAATTTATAGGGCGCCTCGTCCAAGCTTTGTTTGCGAGCGGCAACGTGGAACCTGCACACAACACAACCAAATACTTTGTTCCCAACTTACGATGAGGTTGTCAATCTCACCGGTTTGCTTGAAACAAAGGAATGAGCGTATCAAGTGGAAAGTGATAGTAATATGCGAGTAAAGTAAACAACGCGAGTAAAGTAAACAGGTGATAGCAATATAAAGGAAATAGGACCGGGGTCCACAGTTCACTAGTGGTGTCTCTCCATAAGATAAAATAACACATGCTGGGTAAACAAATTACAGTTGGGCAATTGATAGAATAAAGACAACGTGCATGTCGAGAGGATCACTATGAGATTTACTCTGGGCATTACAACAAGATATATAGACCGTCATCCAACTGCATCTATGACTAATAATCCACTTGTGGCGAATCAATCCGAGATCTCCACAAGTATTAAGTTGCGAACAACATATAACTGCATTAAGCAAAGTGTGTAATGTAAACAAAGCATATGCCCTTGAGCATATGAATATTGTTTTCTCCCTAATGGCAACAGCACATCTACAACCTTAGAGGTTTTTGTCACTCCCCCAGATTAAATAGAGGCATGAACCCACTATCGAGCATAAATACCCCCTCTTGGAGTCACTAGCAACTACTCGGCCAAGATAGCTACTAACAACGGAGAGCATGCAAGATCATAAACAACATAGAGATAACATAAGATAATATTCAGAACATCAACTCAATCATAACACCAATATTCATCGGATCCCAACAAACATAACATGTAGAATTACATAACGGTGATCTCGATCATGTAAAGCAGCTCACGAGATCTAAACATGAAGTACATGGTGGAGAAGACAACCATCTAGCTACTGCTATGGACCCATAGTTTAAGGTAGACTACTCACTCATCGCGCCGGAGGCAAGCATGGCGACAAGGTGCCGGAAAGAGCTTCTGGACCCTCCCGATCTTGGGTCGACAGCGGCGGTGGATCGCGATGTATTCTGGAAAAGTGATCGGGTGTTTAGGTTTTTCCTGTCGGGGGGTCTTTATAGGCGAAGGGGCGGCGTCAGAGGTGGGCCAGGGTGGCCTCACCACAGGTGGGCGCGGGCCAATGGCAGGCCGCGCCCCCTGGTGGTGTGGCCCCCCCAGTGGCCCCTCTCCGTCTCCTCTTCGGTTCTCTGGAAGCTTCGGTAAAATTCTGGATGTTCGGCTTTTGTTTCGTCCAATTCCGAGAATATTTCCTGTGTAACTTTTCTGAAACACAAAAATAGCAGAAAACAGGGAACTGGCATTGTGGCATCTCGTTAATAGGTTAGTTCCAGAAAATGCATAAAAATGACACGAAGTGTAACGAAACACTAAGCAAATGGTGTAAAAATAAACATGGAGCATCAAAAAATATAGATACGTTGGAGACGTATCATCATGCAACAGAACAATGGCATTACGTCGACGAGCGTTAGCCCAGATTGTATTGGTAACCGAAGAAACCCTCTCAAGAGCTGCAGCTCACTCGTTTACTCAACGATTTTCAGCAACGGGACCCAAGCAAGTACCTGGGAATTAAGAGCAAGGCTAGTTCAAAACAAAAACTGCGACAAAGATACTCAAGGGCTCCAAGCAACTTACATTGGAGTTGTTCGCATGCTGTCTCGATAATCCCGGTCATATAATTATCATATTCTTCGAGTTGAACAATTTTTGACATCAGGATAGATTTGTGTCAAGCAGAATTATAACAAAATGTTGTAACCGCGCATATAAACAATATATTCTATTACAAAAATATGTCCCAACATTTTAAAAATTTAAATATTACAAAACAAAACCTATACAACAAGAATCATGCGTTTGTAAAAATGAAAAATGATTAACAACATTGTTTCCTACGAAACTATTGAGAACAAAAATCACCAACAATTTCTATAAAAAAGACACAAATAATTACAACAATATTAATTAAATATTTGCAAAATTTTCAGAACATCTAAAAATATGAGAACACGGAACTTGTAGCAAACCTTTATAAAATCTTGAGTCTGCTTTTCAAACAAATTAGTACGAGTTTGTTACATTTTGAAAAAGCACGTACATGGCGGACCAGATCTAGATTAAAAACATTGTGAGATCTTGTATATGCTTTCGCTACAAAAACATAAGCGATTTGTTACAAAAATAACTAACATATACAATATCAAATAAAACCACGAGAAAATTTGTCCATGGTGGACTAGATCTCGCCAATTCGGCGTTATTGACCACGAATCCGGCTCGTCGGGGGTCATCGAAATTGGAGAAGCCGACCATAAACCCATTCAACCTGGTAGGGAGCAGGGAAGGCGCACATATAGGATGGTGGTGGTTCCCATGGCAACAACTGCATGGAGGAGGCAACTGACGGCTCGCGGGAGGGGGCTGCCGGCGGCTCGTCGGACGAAGACTAGGAAACATGCCCGTGCGTTGCAACGGGAGAGAGAGAAATATCTGCTTTTATTCCTTGTTCTCCGGACACCGATGCACCACCGGTGATGGAAGCTAGTGTCCAGTTGTCGATAACTAACTTGGGTGACCGCCACCACCATGCCAGATCTTGTACACCGTATAGCCACCCTTCGCATCGTTAGCGGCCTCCTCTCGCTCTCACCTGCTGGTGAAGCATCGGCACCCACGATATTTTGTGACCGGCATACCGGATTGAGTAGCCGGTTTCTGGAGTGGCCCATTAAAAGTTGGCTCACTATTCCTTTGATGATACTTTGTTCATCTTAAACAAAAATTCAATCAGAAAACACCAAGGGAGCTAATGTCTTGATAAAATTATATGGAGAGCAACCTTTTTAGTAGAAAGCAACACTGTCTCATACTCCGTACCAGCGTACCACCATAGAATGATACCTTTTATACTCAATTTCATTTTTGATAAATTTACCATTATAGACTCACCGTGATGAAGATCCACAACATATGTGTCTTTCTGCAGCTCAAGCTCCTTGAACACAGCCTTCACCCTTCTATAATACCTCTAAGAATTGAGTAGTCAAATGTGAAGTTTCTCTGTAGTTCGTTATATTACCTCTAAGAATTGAGTAGTCAAACGTGAAGTTTCTTTGTAGTTTGTTACATTATCTCAAAAATTAATTATTCAAAACATATGACAGACATCAGAGCCTTCACATTTCATATTATCTGACCATATTAGTACCATCACGTGTAGCCGAGTACTATCCACACATGTGCCAGTATTGAACTTCATACATACATTTGAGTTTAGCCTTCTACATTATACTTGCAAAAATTCTCGTGAGCTATCAGACATAAGGTCTATCCGACAAAACCACCATGCTAACATGATAGAGTATTCTAAAAGGAGAGAAGAGGCCAGACTCTCGTACATGATGATTTGGTTCAGAGAGGTACGAACTACAGCGATTTGTTTTATTTTTCATGAGCTGAATTGAAGCTTTGATTCTAAATCAAATTTTGGTTCATCATATCTTCCGTTTATTACCTTTCATGCTCTGAAAATGAACTGGCGATACCTTCCATGGTTCATGCGTTCAGAGAGGTACCAACTACAACGACTGAAGGCAACACCTACAATAATGCTGTATTGATGCGCATTTTTGTACCCTTGAAAGAATATAATAAGTTATAATTCCTTATCAGCAAGTACCTTGTTAGTTTGAAACGAACTTCTTTGTGGTGTGCTCTGTTAAGAGAGCACAGTTTGAAATGAACTTCAAAAGCATCCTTCGTTGTTCTTGCAAGTATCTGCTCCTTATGGCAAAAAGCAAAGGCAGTAATCATCGAGCAATTCAGCCTCACCCGATGCGATGCGCGCTCAACGTCGTGCCTCCATGACGCTGGGTAACCCCGGGCATCCCTGGTTTAATTACCTAGGTTTGCACGGTTTTATCAAACCAACCCTAAATTAGCGGTTTTGGACGGTGTGGTTTGGATGGGTTATGCGGTTCAAACTGTTAGCGCTTAGCACAACAACATACTGCCGAGAGAAGAGCCGACAAGCTGCTGACCGCGCACGCCAGCGACTACCGCGTCTAGTACCTCCACGGCCTCGTCTCCACGGCGAAGACATCGCTGTCACGCTCAACATCCTCTCCCTGGCCTCGACCCACTCGAACTCGTAGCCGCGCTCACCACGAGCTTCCTAACTGCCTCCCTCACGGCTGCCTTTCCTAGCTCGACCACCACCGGCCCTGCGTGTTCTGACACTTTGGTTTCGGCATGGTCGCCTCGTCGCGTTCGGACGAGCTGCTGGAGGTCACAGCTAGGCTAGAGGCGAGTGGCGCGCGACAGAGCTGTGTTTGGTGTTGTTGCCCGGCGAGGTTTCTGGAGCACACGGCGGAGCTAGCTGGTGGTTCCACGGGCGCTGCGGCACGCGTCGGTGGGCGTCGGTTGGGTTTCTTTGGGCTAACGGAGGAAACTCGCGATGGGTGTCAAAGGAATCAACCTAACCAGATCGTAGTCCTTCGTCTACCAAAACATTACGAGATTTATAATTTCACTTACCGGTGGCAGTCCTTGTAATTTCGACGAAAGGTGGAATCCTCAAAATCGGGCCATAGCCCACGAATCGGACGCGGGAAGAACCAAACCATGAAACCCTTGCGCATTTTATTATTAGGTATAGATATTAGGTATAGATCTAGGCACCCTCTCCCTGGGTCCTTCCTCGATTCCCAAATCATAGTGCTCCATTCCTCCTTCCTCAACCCAACCCTAGCTGCCATGGCGCCTGCTTGGGTTTTGCTCGACCGCAAAGTTCTCTTCTACCCCGACAAGACAGTATTCGCCGGGGAGACTGAAGGAGACAGCGAGCCCGTCGCCTGCGCGATCCTAAAAGGAAAAGGACGACCAAGCGAGCAAGAGTATGTAGATGCAATCACCGCCTACCTGCGGAGCTTGAAACCCGACCTATTCCTCGCGGATCCACCGGAATTGTCCTCCCTCCGCATGCTGCGGCCGACGATGTCCACCCCACCACTGTGCGATCGTGTGGATTCGGCCTGCATCTCGAGCGCCGACAAGCACCTGGCCGCCCTCTATGCCGGCCACTACCGCCCCGGCAACGTCAACAGAGGATGCTATCTGATCTACGATGCCAGGAAGAACTCCCTCTCCACGATTCCCCACCTCCCCTTCGAGTTCGACGACTCCCAGGAGAACATGGGGCGTCACACGGCTGTTGTCGTGTGCGACGGGGACGGGGATGGCTACACTCTGGCCGAACTCGTCAGGGTAGAGAGTTCTGGTGGTGACGAAGCCGAGCTCTACCTGTGGTACCCGTCTGCCGAACAGTGGGTCGTGAAGAAGGGAGGACGCCTGCCTCGCTCGCTCGACGAGTTCTTCTCCGCTGGCATGTGCTTCCATTGTCGTGGTACATGTCTCTGCTGGGTGGATCTGCTCAAAGGCGTCCTGGTCTGTGATCTGAGCGAGGTGCATAGGCATGGCTCCGTCCAAAACTTGCGTTTCGTCCCGTTGCCAGATGGTACCACCTATGATGATGTCCTCGACAACAAGGGTCGAGAGCTCTACCCTGAAGCATTCCGTTCCATGGCCTGTATTGACGGGGTCATTAAGTTCGTCACCATCAATGGCTATGTTGAACAGCGGTCCGAAGATCTAAAACTGACCCTTTGGACCCTGTCGTCTGACTTCTCAAGGTGGGACATCAGCAAGGTGTACGATGTTGGGAACATTTGGGCAAACGAGACCTACCAGTCCACTGGTATGGGAAGGATTGCTCCAGCGTTCCCTGTCCTGAGCATGCATGAAGCCAATGTCGTCTACTACCTCCGTTCGGAAATATAAGATGTTTTAGCTTTGTGAAGTGAGTGTATCTAGATATCTTTTAGTGTATAGATTCGAGCGAATCTATACACTAAAAATGTCTAAATACACTCACTTCACAAAGCTAAAACATCTTATATTTCTAAACGGAGGGAGTACTTAGTATTCACTGATATTAGGCGTGGTGCCAATAACCTAGCAGAGTTCAAAGCACAGTACGTGCTTCGTGTTGACATGGAGAATTCTGGAAGTCCAGATCTGTCAAGCAAGTACAACACACATGATTATTCGTTCCCAACTCTTCCTCAGTGAGTTCAGTGCATACCGACAGTGAGGATCACCAAGTAAGCATAGTTTCATTTGCATAGTTCTGCCATTTTACTTCATTTCACTACAACTATACCTACTTTTGTTTGCATGATATTGTAGTTTCGTTCTGACTCAAAGATGATCAAAATTCCAATTCTTGTTTTTCGCATCCAGTTCTTCTTAATTGCAAATAATGGAAATTGAGATACTTGGCCATTTCCCTGTGCTGAACTCTTTTTTAGAACGAAGGCACCACGCGCCCAACTTTAAATTAATAAAGCTCACAGCAAGGTAACAGGTGCTGGTGAAGCAGACTTAGGGTTTTACAAAATGCCCATAGGCTAAAAGGCTAGAGCTCAACATAACTGAAAGTTTAATATCACTGCTACACACTGATAGCAGCAACACCACAGGACTAAGACGCCAGGGGCGCGTAGATTTCTTTGAGCTTAATGGCCGCCTCGTCCAGCATGGGAAGAGCTTCTGGTTTTTTGCAGGGGCCTCCACATCTGCAAGAAAACATTCGTTTTGAAAATGGAGTTAGCCGGCCGCGATGGGAACTTAGCTTCAATAGAGAACTTGTTTCTCGTAGTCCAGAGCGCCCAGCTCTGGGCTGCAAACAAAACCCAAAGAAAACGTTTATGACCCCCTTGAAAGCGTTGAAAGATGGAAAACAAATCAGCAAAGCACTTAGGGTCCCAATCCACTCCCAGAAGCTCCCGAATACTACTCCAGGCAAATTGCGCCAGCGGGCAGTTGAAGAAAATATGAGAAGCATCTTCAAGGTGGTGACAGAGGGCACACTTGCCATCTGAACGCCCATGTCTACGCTGGATTTGGTCATTAGAGGGTAATCTATCTCTGGCCATCTGCCAGATCAAGATGCGAACTTTCAGAGGGCATGCTATCTTCCAAACATCCTTGGCATGAGCAACTGAGGCACCATGAATCATTTTCTTGTACAAGGAGCAAGTTGAGAACTGCCCCGATGGTTCTAGGTGCCAGAACACACTGTCCTGGTCCGTAGAAAGCGAGAAGACCCGGAGTTCTTCCTGTATAGCCAGCCAACTCGCCTGTTCCTCTGGTCCAAATGTTCTTCTAAAACTGATATGCCACCTTCCCTGCAAGAAGACCTGCGAGACCAGACACCCTGGCTCGGCAGCAACTTGGAAGAGACGCACAAAGCGGGAGCACAAAGGGGAATCTCCAGTCCAGAGATCAGTCTAGAAGTGAATCCTTTCCCCATTGCCTAACCTGAATCTAGCCCCAAGCTTAAAATAGTCTTTAATCTTGTGTAAGATATGCCAGAAAGGAGACCCTCCATTGGCAGTAGAGTTGAAAATATTCCCAGACCCTGGGTATTTCGCCCTAATTATTTGATGCCACAGGGAGGAGTCCGAGGTCTCGGTGAACAGGCGCCAAATCCATTTGACCATAAGAGCCACATTCATGATCTTGGTGTTGGTGATCCCCAAGCCCCCTTGCTCTTTGGGCATGCACACCTCAGGCCAGTTAACCCAGTGCTGTTTGCATTTCTCCCCTGTGCCCTCCCAGAAAAACCTGCTGCGATGCTTTTCAAAACCAGCATGAGTGCCATCGGCCACCAAGAAAAGACTCATCATGTGCAAGGGAAGGCTGATGACGAGGGTTAACTCGACAAATGTCCTAGATGAAGGACTTAGGATCAGGGGAAGAGGGCGTCGGATGAACTCGAAGGTAAAGTTAGTCGAAATAAGTATGTATCGAAAGTAAACTTGGGTGTTCAACCTGGCTTGCTTTCAATCTGCCCTCCACCGTCCCTTCCTGGCCCCTATATATAGGTGGCCAGGTCTCGAGGATCGGGTAGGGTCCGATATAGATTACAATATCGACATACGGTAAGAACTCGTATCTTGACTATCATTACAATTGGGCCTAGCTTAACGGGCCTTAGGGGTACTCAACTAACGGGCTCTATTAGCTATACCCTTGTCAGTAGCCCCTGAGATTCTACCAGAATTGCAGATTCGGGTTGAATCTCTAATCTTTAAATCTTCGACTTGATCAATTCTTCGACTTCTTCATATCTTCAAATCTTCGACTTGGTCTTTCAACTTATTTTCATAATAATTTTTCGCAAGGGGTTTTGATGAACAAGCCTGACAACTCTAACGGATCAAGAGGTCAGTTAACTGCCGGAACAGATACTTGTCACCTACTTCAAATTCAATCCCCTTGGACTTGAATTTGGGATACCGGTCAAACCCACTCTTTTGCCGCATTTAGGACTTACAAAGAATGAATCCCAGTGATTCTCAGGGTACCCAGTGCGTCCACCAGGATTTTCTTCGCGTCGTAGACACGGATACATACCAGCAGAGCGCATCCATGTGCGTATACCAGGCCACACAGGACGGATCCCGGGGTCTTACCTTCGTGATAAATCACGGCATTCGAGTTTCATTGCGATAACGCAACTCGAGAATCTCATGTCGCAGTCTCTTTTGACTGATAAGATCAAAGAATTTTTGAATTAACTTCTTCCCACTGTCTCCCGATGGAGTAATTGCTCTATATTTTGTCGACTACGTAGTCGAAGTTTGCATGGTAGATTCTCTTCATCTTCATTGTTGCTTGTCTTAATTTCTATCGGGTGCGCGCTCAGCGCTCCCGATGGGAGTAGCCCCCGAGGCTATGGTTGGATACTTGTAGTCAATCATAGGCTCAAAATTCTCTTCTTCTTCTTCTTCCTTCTAGTTTCTTTTGTTTGGAAGCCCCCGAGCCCTAAGGCGAGGTTTTTCATATCCTTCGATCTCTATTTTCCCCCCTTTGTTATTACTGTCTGCTATATGCAGAATTTAACTCCGTTGTAAATATGTTTATGGGCCTTGCTTATCACGGGGGCCCGATAATATGTGCTTATAAATAAAGCATCTCTGGCAAGGGGAAAAACCCTAATCAGACTCCTCCGCCGCATCGTCTCCTCTTTTCATCTAGGGTTTCTAGTTTTCCCACTCTTCCACATGGCTGATGCAGATGGTTCTCGTCTGAACCTTGGCTTTCCGGTAGCACCGCGGGGTCGCGGCCATCCTCATGGAAGCAAAAACAAAACAACTCCGACCGCCGCAGGTTCGTCATCGGCCGCTTCGGTGAAGCGTCGTCCTGGCCGCCCACCTGGTAGCAAGAACAAACCCAAGGTAACTGGCGTCGCCCTAGGTCCAAGCGCTCCTCCGCCTGCTGCTCCTTCTGCCTCTTCAAGAATTTTTTCTTTCTTCTGCATTGCCATGGCACAGTGCCATGAGATTCAGCGCCTGCCGCTGAATTTCACCAAGTTCATGGATGGGCGAGAACTGCGAGAAGCGGTTCTTCGCGAACAATCTGGTGGAGGTACGAAGTGGAGGTTTGGTATGATGGTGACGGCGAGCAATACTTCAAGGGTGGCTGGTCACAATTTACAGAAGACCACGACCTCCACCAAGGCTTCTTCATGACCTTCGACTACCACATCGGCACGTCGAAGTTTGATGTGAAGATCTATGACGGCACCTAGTGCCAGAAGGAATATGAAGCGGAAGTCCACTTTCATTAGGATCTGCTTTATGTAATCTCTTTTTATAGTGTCTTTGCTGCTGTACTTTCTGTAATGAATACTCGTACTTTGCTTTGATGCTTTTAATAGTACCATGAGAACAAATCATTGTTCTGAGGTATGCTTTATATATATCGGGTTCTTTGTGAACCAATTATTTTGAAGAATATCGGGTTGTTTGCACAACCTAGTAGTGAAAAAGATCTCCTTGTCGTGATAAAAGTTTCTTTCGTACGATGCTTGATACATTATACGGCGCTTGCGGTTCTCTGCAGCTTGATACATCATACGGCGCTTGCGGTTCTCTGCAGCTTGCTTGAGTTTGCCTTCCATCTGAATGGCAGAGTCAACCAATGACTCCAGGCCGGCAAAGTGAATGCTGACCAAGACACATTGCATCTCATCATGAAGTCCATCCAGAAACCTTTCTTGCTTCTTCTCCGTGGTGTTGGTGTCATCTGGGGCATACCTAGACAAGGTAAGGAACTTGTCACGGTAATCCACCACAGATAGGGAACCTTGCTTTAGATTTCTGAACTCATCTCTCATCTTTTTAACCAATCCCAAAGGAACATGGGCCTTGCTAAACTTGCTCTTGAACTCCTCCCAAGGCATCACATACCCTGGGGCTTGCATTGCACGGGTGCTATCCCACCAAGCTCTTGCTGCTCCAGCAAGATAGTGGGTGGTGTACAAGACCTTCTCATTCTCACCAACTTCGGCGACTGCCAAATTGTTTTCCATGGTGCGAAGCCAGTCATCCGCATCTAAGGGCTCTTCAGACTTAGTGAACATAGGAGGGTTGGTGTTTTGAAAATTCCTTAACTTGGATCGGTGATCACCATTGCCATTGTTTTCTCCTTCACCATTGCCATTGCCATTGCCATTGCCATTGCCATTGCCATTGTTGTGGTTCATTGCCATCTGGGTTATCTGCTGAAGAGTGGCCAAGTTAGCTTGGCGCTCAGCTCGGGCTGCTTCCCGGTCTTCCATAATCAACCTTAGCAGTTCGGCCATTTCCGGGTTCGGGGGTGGGGGTGCTCGCGGCATCTGAAGATAATGTGTGTGTAAGACAAGAGGGAAAAGCTAATTTTTGCTAAGATTTAAAGGTAACATGGATGATGCAATTTTTGTCTTACTAAGGCCTTAAGGGCCAAATTCATATTTCATTCATCACTCATCAAACATATCATACATACGAGTTCACACATTACAAATGGTTTACATCAAACCATTGCGACTCGTCTACTAGAGAGGGGGATACAACTCACACCTACACGAAGTGACTCAAGGTGAACTCATAGCTAGATAACACGGAAGTCTCCAATCTAAACATCAGGCTCCTCGGGGTCTTCCTCCTCATCACTCACAATGAATCCATTATGCCCACCATCTTCCGGATCATCAAGGTCCTCCATGAAGTCATCCTCATCACTAATGAGGGCATTATCCTCCTTGCGGAGATCAATGCCTTCCTCCTCACCAAGGTGATCCTCAAGACTCTCAATGTACTCAGTCAGCTCAGCCACATTGGCCTTCAACTCCTCAATGTCCTGATCCTTCTCATCGCGCTGGCGTCGAAGGCTCTTGCGCTCCTTCGCAAGTATCCTGATCGTGCTTCTCGCCTCCACCAGTGCGAAGTGCTCAAGGTTGGCCTTGGTACGGGCACGATCGGCCTCCTGCTGAGTGGAGTACAGCAAGAAGTCCATGTGATCGATGTAGGTACTCGACTCATTTTGCCCGGGCATGTTTGCGGGACGTCCATCCGCATCACGCCGAGCAAAGTTCCTAAAGTGCTCTCCCTGAACCTCCTCAACATGCAGTCCGCACAAGCGGGCGTGCATCTCCTGCATCGCTCGGACCAAACCATCGGCCCAAGTGTTCTCCACGAGCTCAAACTTGACCCTTGGAGAACTCAAATTTCCCTTCTTGCCACGGCAACTGGCCCTGATAAGCCACCGTAGCTCTCCATCTGGGTGCTCATTGAGCACGGCTCCCTTGAACTCCGGATACAAACGATCCAGGAACAAGGTCAGGGTGGTGAGGTCGCGCTCGAAACAAAGGCTGCCACCATGGCCCAACTGGTAGTGCTCAACGAATACCGGGGCCATCTACAAAATTTTAGATTAGATTAAGTTAGTGATCAACTCAAGTGTGCAAAATTTTAAGTAGGCAAAAACTAAAGTAGGTATAAAACTTTGCAAATAGAGAGGAAAGACTAAGCAATTTTGCAACCATTACTTATATCTTTGCTTTTATCAAGGTTTCATTTAACGCCCATTCTAACTAAGGTCTCCTATGGTCAGCCTAGGCTCTGATACCAACTTGTGACGACCTCAAATTTGATACAAATTCGAAGTGCCCGTTATGTATTCCACCGCAATCCCAGAACCATTGTTGCGATATACATAACATAGTTGGTAACTAGTTCCATAGACATTACAATACGAAGGTTCAAATACAATGGTCATAGAGACCAAGTTCATATTACAACACAATATAGCAGCGGAAATAACGTCTTCGGGTCCATGCCTTCACCCTACAGGCAATGGCGACTCATGGAGACGAACTTAGTTCTGGTACTCTTCTTCATACCCTTCCTCCTGGTACTCTTCCCCATAGTCTGGCCAAGTTGATAGCCAGGGACACAGCCATGAGTACATTGGATGCACTCGCAAACCATCTTATAATTGAAATGATGAAGTAGGTATGCAAGTTTGGTATAGTGGACTAAGCACTAAGTCTATTTGCAAAAGCTAGTTTTATTTCCCAAGAATGTTCATTGGTAGAAAAGAAGTTTAGTTCTCTAAGTTCAATCTAAAGGAACTTCAAGTGGGTCAACATCATTGTCAAGTCAAGTCAATTCATGTCATTCACCAAGTTCACCATTGTTATTTTCATTCTTGACAAAAGTCAAGTACAGCTTGCCAACCGTCCATAACCGCGGACTCGGCTATTCGAATAGTTTGAAAACCTCTGCAGAGGGGTACACTTTACCCACAAGATTCGATACATCTGCCGGGAGAAATCCACGGATCGTCATACACAAGTATGCGGGGTTCAGATAATCAAACAAACTCTTTCACTTGTCTACCTTAGTATGGGGATCCTCCCTACGAGTCCAGATACGGAATGGAACTCATAGTTTTTCCGGCTATAGAGTGCTACATTTTGGACTTCCATAGACTGTGGTATCCTCTGTCACAGCTATGGAAAGTCCCGGCTTCGGAAGCGTCCCCTCGGGGCCCATGCTTCTATAAGTTCAAATGAGGTCTCCCATACTAAAATAAACAAGCTAGGACTAAGCCCCTTCCCATTCAGGGGTAATGTGGTTGTACGGTATGATTGGCTCCCATAGTACATCACTCGTTGTCAATTTAGAAATACATTTCATAGTTCTTAGTCAAGATTGATTTCTTTCATAAAGCCATTATGTAGGAGCAATCTCCAATTCAAGTTTTCAAGTTCAATTCACCACTTTTCAAACCGAGTTCCCTTTATAGATGACCTCAATATTATTAGCGACTAAGCAACTACATTGAGTGATGATACTACTAACTAGGGTTGGATAAACTCAACTTGATGCTCTTGCTAAGCAAGATATCACTATACTTCTATCATTCTACTCTAGCAATTCAATCATGCAATTTACTTAAAGCAAGTAGAATGCAATAGTAAAACTAGGCATTTGGAGTATGATTCAAAAGATGGCTTGCCTTGGTTGGCAAAGTGTCCGGGGTATTCTTCTTCTTCTTCTTCTTGATAATATCCCCCCTCAATATCCTCCTCAGCAACACTAGCGTCTAATAACGAAATCAACATAAAACACACAATCACTACACCATGCTAACAACACACCAAGCACACATATTTGTTTGCTCACAATAGCATTCGTGTTGCATTTTATGGAGTTGGATTGCAAGTTTTTCTTCTAAGTTTTCATTAAGTGTGCAAGTTAGGGTTTCTACTAAGTGTCATATGGTGTTCACTTTCTAAGCATGGGTATGGGTTTAGGGGTACTAAGACTAGTTCAAGTGAGAAGGGTTTGATTAAGTGGATTGGTATTGAGGGCAACAATTAGTTCTAAGTGTGCAATAGGAATCTATCATTTTATGTTACTAACTAGGGTTGGGTAGGATCTAATTGATAACACTAACAAGGTTTGAGTTGATTAGGGTTGACTAACAGTAAGGGAGGCCATTGGTGAGTTCACAATTTAAATTTCATGATTTTAGGAGGCTTAAACAATTTTCTAGAATTCTTCTATGTTTAATAAAGCTATGGTCACACTATTCATATCTAATTAAATTCCTAATTCAAATGGAATTCTAATCAATCCTACAGGCTAGAGCATTTTACAAGCTTTCCAACGCATATTTATTTGCTACAAATGGATTTGTAAAACTCTTGGAATTTAAGTTTGAAAATCACATCTGAAAGTTATTTGAATTAATTCAAACGGCGGGAAAATAAATAAAAAGGAAACGGACCGATTCTAAACAGACTGGGCCTATTCTGAACAGAACCCGAACGGGCCGGCCCAGAAAACGTTTCGCACGGCGGGGAGGAAATAAAACAGAACCTGACAGGGGGGTCCCACCCGTCAGGTCACTTAACTAAACCAAATCGGTATGCCATCGCTGGATCTAGATCGAACGGCTCTGGTGCTTCGTGTTCGTCGGAGACGGGGGAGCTCACCGGCGTTGCAGGGACGACTGTTCGACGGCGAGGGCGTGACGGAGAGGAAGCAGAACTCGACGGCGACGTGCGGATTCGGTTGCGGCGATGCTCCTCCGCCGATTCCCAACGGCGGCTTGCTCCAGGGAAGTCGAACGCGATGGCGCTCTCCGCGTCCAGTACCTCGCCGGCGGGGCTGGCGACGTTGAGCTAGGGCGAGCGGGATGGAGTGAGTGTGTCTGGGAGGTAGCTGGGGACGGGGCGAGTCTCTCCGTTTGATCGGCGGGGCCTTTTATAGGCCGGAGCGACGAGGGCGAGGGTGTCCAGAAGCTCGCCGGCTCGGGGGCCCTGGCAACGTTCGAAGGTCGTACCGGGCACGGCGGCCTCGGGGGTGTGCTGGGAGGGTGCTGGCTCGGCCGCGGAGTGCTGTGGGTCGGTGCTGGCGAGGGCAGGGCTGTCGGGAGCGTGCAGAGAAGAAGAAGACTGGGAGGGGGCCCTGGGCGCAGTTCTCTTCTTCCTTCCGCTTCTCATGGCTCGGGTTGGGGCAGGGGGCGCTGGGCTCGACCGAGGCATCATCCAGGAGCATGGCAACAGGGTTTGGGCGAGCAAGAACAGTGAAGCTCACAGTGATCAAGATTTTCCCGATTTTTATCCTCCAGGTGTTCGACGAAATGTTCGCAAGAAGTTTAAATTTGAATTTTTGAAATTTTCCACTTTGGGTGATCAACATATTGGCCAAGGTTTCCAGTCATATTTTTGTTACAGAGAAAGGTTGAGTTTTGCAGAAATCTTATTTGCATTTTTGAGTATAGTCACTGTTTCAGATTCAAACTTTGGTTGAAGTTTGAGTGATGTTCTGATTCGAATTTTGAGTAGCAACTTCTTGGTTGAGTTGATATGTGACTTGGTTAAGCTCAACTCACTGGCCAAACACTGAGGTGAGTTGCAGATTTCTTAATCCAAGGGCTCAAAGTAGGGTAGTCAAACAGATTTCCTAGATCACCTTATTCTTCTCTTTTTCTTTAATATTTTTATTTCTGGTTTCTTTGATGCTTATAATTTGTCTCCATTTCTTCTGTTGGTTAACTTAGAATTAACTAACCAATGCACAATCAAAATAACACACATGAAATCATAGAATACAAACAATAGAGAAATACATGTATGCATGAAATAATGGATAAAAAGTTTTATCTGGGTCCAAAATTTGGTACTTTATTTAATAAGAAGTGGATTACAATTTCTGAGTTGTTACACATATCGAGGCCCCATTGTGCAAAGGGCCAGGACAATGGTATTGGCTGTAACTCTGCTGCTGGCGCATGCGGTCGAGATGCGAATCTTTGACATGCTTCACACTTCCGGACTATGTCTTTCGCGTCTTCGATGGCTGTTAGCCAATAAAATCCTGCTCGGAATGCTTTTGCCGCTATTGCCCTGCTGCTAGCATGATGGCTGCACACTCCGCCGTGTATATCTTTTAGTATTACTTGTCCTTCCTGAGGAGTTACACAACGCTGCAAAACGCCGGTAATACTCTTCTTGTATAATTTTCCTTGCAACACGACAAATGCTTTTGATCGTCGAGTTATCCTTTTGGCTTCCACTGCATCTTCTGGTAACTATTTATTTATTATGTATGCGAGATATGGCTGCATCCAGGTTTCTTCTATCATCATGACTTCCTCGGGTTCCGGCGTAGCCCCCGAACCTGCTGCAGTAGTCGAACTTTTGATACTTTTTATTGACCTTTCCATTATTTCCTCCCAGAATACTCCAGATGGCACGGGTAAACACTGGGACCCGATATTTGCTAAGTTGTCGGCCTCTTCATTGCTGTTTCTGCTGATGTGCGAGACTTCGCATCCATCAAATGTTCCTTCGAGATAGTGATATAAGTTCTTGTAGGCCATCATGGTGTCACTGATTGTGTCGCAACTGTTCATAACTTGCTGAACAACAAGGTTCGAATCTCCAAATATTTTTAGGCGAGTTGCTCCACATGCTTTAGCCATCTTCATTCCATGCAACAAAGCCTCGTATTCTGCTTCATTGTTAGAAGCCTGCGAAAAACTCATCCTTAAAATATACTTCAATTTGTCGCCATGCGGCGATATCAATACTACTACTGCGCCTGCGCCTTGGACTCTCTTAGAACCGTCGAAGTACATTGTCCAAACACTCGATAGATCTGGGGGTCCCGTGCTCTGTAGCTCCAGCCACTCTGCTGTGAAATCTGGCAAGATTTGCGACTTGATCGCTTTCCTTTTTTTGTACGTGATGTCCATGGGAGATAATTCGATTCCCCACAAAGAGACACATCCTGTTGCCGAAGGATTGTTCAATATATTTTATAGTGGCGCTTCATTGACCACTATAATTGGGTGCACCGCAAAGTATTGTCGCAATTTCCGTGCTGTTGTAAAAACACTGTATGCAAGCTTTTGATAATGCGGGTACCTTTGTTTTGTCGGAGATAGTACTTCACTGATAAAATATACCGGCCTCTGGACGCCGTGGGCTTTTCCTTCTTCACTTCTTTCGACTACTAATACTGTACTCACCACCTGATGGGTTGCAGCGATGTAGAGTAGTAGTGGCTCCTTTTCTTTTGGTGCGACCAGCACTGGTGGCATGGAGAGCACTTTTTTCAACTGCGCAAAAGCTGCGTCTGCTTCTGCTGTCCACTCAAACTTATCATCTGACTTTTTCATGAGTGCATAGAACGGGAGCGCTTTTTCTCCCAATCGAGCAACAAAACGACTTAGTGCCGCGACGCGCCCTGCGAGCTTCTGTACGTCGTGTAGTTTCGTGGGTTTCCCCATTGTTAAAATTGCCTGTATTTTCTCTGGGTTCGCCTCTATTCCTCGTGCTGACACCAGGAACCCTAAGAGTTGTCCTGCCGATACACCGAAGGAACACTTTGTCGGGTTAAGCTTAAGCTTGTACCTGCTCAGGTTGTTGAAGGTTTCTGCCAAATCACTGATAAGGGATTCCTCCTCTCTTGTAGTGATGACTACATCATCAATGTAGACTTGGATGTTGCGTCCTATTTGGCTCCCGAGGCAATTTTGCATCATCCGTTGATAAGTTGCTCCTGCATTTTTTAGGCCGAACGGCATTACTTGGTAGCAAAACACTCCGTACGGTGTGATGACGTCCGTCTTTTCTTCGTCTGCTTTCTTCAACTTGATCTGGTTGTAACCAGAATACGCGTCCAAAAAAGGAAAGCCTCGCGCATCCTGCTGTCGAATCAATTATCTGATCGATGCGGGGTAGAGGGAAGGGATCCTTTGGACAATGCTTATTGAGAGATGTGTAGTCAACACATACTCTTTGTACGTCTGTGTTCTTCTTGGGTACGATGATTGGATTGGATACCCAACTCGAAGTTTTTATTTCTTTGATAAACCCGGCGTTTTCTAGCCTGTGCAATTCTGATGCTATCGCCTTCTTTTAGGTTCATCAAATCGTCGCAATGGTTGCTTAACTGGCTTTGCTTTGGGATCTACATTTAATGCGTGCTCGGCGAGTTCCCTGGGAACCCCTGGCATGTCTGATGGACACCAGGCAAAGATTTCCCAGCGCTCACGGAGGAACTCGATGAGCGCGCTTTCCTATGCAGGATCCAAGTTCATCGCAATTGATGTCGTCTTGTTTGGATTTGTAGGGTGGACCTGGATCTTCTTCGAGTCCTGAGTTGTGTCGAAAGCCTGATCTGGCAGGGATCGTCCAATGTCAGGTAGCACATTATGATCCGTTTCTCCTTTTAGCCTCTCATATTCTGCTGTCATGCCGAAGGTTTGCGCCATCCTATTAAATTCTCTGTCGCATGTGTTGGCTACTTCAAAGCTCCCTTGCACTGTAATTGTTCCTTTGGGTCCTGGGATTTTTAGCGTAAGATACGCGTAATGAGGTACTGCCATGAACTTTGCAAATGCTGGGCGCCCTAGGATTGCGTGGTACTGTGATGGCCAGTCCATGACTTCGAATTCCAACTTCTCTCTTCGATAGTTGCTGCTACTGCCGAAACAGACATTGAGTTCTATTTTCCCTATAGGGTGATTTGCGGCTCCTGGTACTATTCCATGGAAAAAGCAATCTGTTGGCTTCAGGCTTGTCAGTGAGATATACATTGCCTTCAGGGTTCTAGCATATATTAGGTTTATGCCACTCCCTGCATCCATGAATACTCTCCCGATGTCGTATCCTCCTATTTGTGCTTTTAACACCATTGGCGAGTGGCCTGGCCTGGGAACTTTCCTTGGGTGGTCTGCTCTGCTGAACTTAACTGGTTGATCTGACCACCGCAAGTACTCTGTGGTGGCTGGTGGTGATGATATTGCTAGGTTTACTTGCCTGGATGTTCTCTTTCGCTCTTTCTTCGACTTAGGCACCAGTTGAATCATGGCTGATATGTAAACTTTTGACTCTAGGTGACTTGCTAGCCTTTGTACTTGGTATCCTTGACTTATGTGTTTTTCTCCTTGCCATCCTCCTTGACTTGATCACATGGCGCTTTGTAGCCTCAGGAAAGTTCTACAATCCTTCATCTGGTGATTTGAGACTCTTTTTCCATCAAGATATGCGTAGTGGATTCGACAGGGTCCGTACAACATGTCTTCGGCCGAAGGGCCTGAGTATCTTTGTTTTTCTGTCCCCTTTGCCCGAAACCTCCTGTTTTCATATCCTTCCTCTTCCCTTGCTTCGTAACCCGCAGCTACCAGATTTCGCCTTCCTTGGTTATCCCTGCTACGGTGTTGTCTCCTCTGTCTACTTGCTCTGTCGACTTCTGGTGAACGTCCTCTTTTGTTATTATATGCGTCCTCTTCGTCAGCGAATTTGTTGGCTTCTTCCATTAACTCAGCTACTGTTGTTGGCCTAGTTCTTCCTATTTCTTCCACGAGATCTGAGCGTCGGAGGCCAGCCGAAAAAAGCGTCTATCGCCCGTTCGTCAGAGACGTCCTCTGCTGAATTTTTGATTACACTCCAGCGTTGTATATAAGAACGTAGAGTTTCGCCTTTTCTTTGCACACACGCTTTAACTACCTCCAGTGATGCTGGACGCTTGTATGTCGAACGGAAGTTTCTTGCGAATTGGCTTTCGAGTTCTCCCCAGCTTCCAATGGATTCATTAGGTAGGGTATTCAACCAGGACCGTGCTGCACAGGTGAGGTGTAGTTGCAAACTTTGCATTGCAATCGCTTTTGTTCCCCCTAATATCTGTACTGCCTGCAGATAATCCGATAACCATAGGGTAGGTTCCTGCGACCTGTCATATTTTTGCTGGTCGTGCGGTAACTTGAATCCTTTGGGTACCCGCGTTTTGCGAACCCTGCGGGTAAAGCATAACGCGCCCATCTCTTTTTCGTCGTCTTCATAATTTTCTTCCCTCCAGGCGTGGCGCGACTTATTTACTTGAGTCTGCGCTATTATATTTCTTGCGTCCTCCCTCCTTTGTCGCCTTTCTTCTTTTGATGACTCGCTAGACTCGTTTCGCATGGTATTGTGCTTGTATTTCCCCTTTTGCTTTTCTTTGTAGCTTGTCGACTTCACCTCTGGTCCTTTTCCCCTGATCTTGTTCTCCACTATCCCGAGGCTTCGTATTGCGGCTTGGTGCATATCTTCTCGCAGATCTCCGGGTTCTGGCCTCGTTGTTAATAAGTATGCCTGTGCTGCTATCAGTGCTGCTTCTGGTGTTTCTTGTACGAAGTCTTCTTCCTCCTTTTCTAGCTGTGGAGTAAGGCTCCTTGAGCACCTTTCCTCTCTGTTACGTGCTGTTGTCCCTCTGTTGTGCTTTGGGTCTCCGCGCCTTTCTCTGCTATATTCTGATTCTTCGCTATAATCATCCCAATACTCTTCCTTCGACATACTGTTATTGTCTTGGAAAAGCATGTCTCTTTCCTCCCTTAGTTTCTTCCTATGTTGATATAATGCATACTGATACCCCATCAGAACTTCTCTCCTTGATCCTCCGGGTACTTCTGTATCATGATTGATAGCTGATGTGATCATCTTCCATTCTCCAGCTGAAACGTGAACTTTCTCCTTCTCTTTTTTGTTGTGTTCTTTTAATTTATCGACTTGCTTGTCGATCCTTTTGCTTCCTTCGTTGTTGTTTTCTTCTTCTGCCTCGGTGATGATGACGCATAGCTGGTGCACTTTTTTGGAGACGCTAATACTTCCAGCGGCGAAGTCCCTTGCGCTGTTGTGCGTTTGACACGCTCTTTCTTCCAAGTCGAAATTTTCCCGAATTTTGTCGCCTTCTGCGATTGGTGCTTTTCCCAAGCTGACCGGCGAGTTTACCTCGCTAGAAGAGCCTTCTGATGATTCCAACATTGCTTCTGTTTCGGGCTTGCTCGCCAACGGATCTGGTTTCGTCGAACCCGAGAGGCGGGATGAACCCGATGGCCCGACGAAGATGCTCAAACTTCCAATTGTTAACTCCATCTCTTGACTTCCGTCGAGTTCTGTACTGTTGTTGGCTAAAAGCGAAAAAGCCGTCGAATTCATGACTCCAACGCCCAGAGTCCCCACGGTCGGCACCAATTGACGAGGGTTAACTCGACAAATGTCCTAGATGAAGGACTTAGGATCGGGGGAAGAGGGCGTCGGATGAATCGAAGGTAAAGTTAGTCGAAATAAGTATGTATCGAAAGTAAACTTGGGTGTTCAACCTGGCTTGCTTTCAATCTGCCCTCCACCGTCCCCTCCTGGCCCCTATATATAGGTGGCCAGGTCTCGAGGATCGGGTAGGGTCTGATACAGATTACAATATCGACATACGGTAAGAACTCGTATCTCGACTATCATTACAATTGGGCCTAGCTTAACGGGTCTCAGGGGTACTCAACTAACAGGCTCTATTAGCTATACCCTTGTCAGCTGGACATGCAAGAATCTGTAAGAATCAACCTAGCAGCCGAAGACATGAAACGACCCTGCCAAGGTTCCACTCTGGCCCCAACAGTAGCAACCATCGGCTCCATCTCAGCAATGGTGTGCTTCTTGTCACTCATGGGAAAACCCAAGTAACGGAAGGGAAAGGAACCCTCTTGACAATTGAGGAGATTGGCCACTCTGGCCTGCTCCTGAGGGGACACTCCCATAACAATAACTTCACTCTTGTGATAATTAATTTTGAACCTGACAGCAGCTCAAAGCAGATGAGAATAAACTTGAGGTTAGCTATACTGATATCATTCTTCCCAATTAGAATCATCGTGTCATCTGCATATTGGAGGTGAGTAATGCCTCCAGGGAGAAGGTGAGATATGACACCCTTTATGTGGCCCGCAGCATTGGCCTTGCTAAGAATTAGGGCAAGAGCATCCACCACAAGATCAAATAGGAGGGGAGAAATCGGGTCCCCTTGCCTGACTTCCCTTTTATTTCTGAAATAAGGGCCCACCTCACCATTAATAGAGATAGCAGTTTGGCCACCAGAAACCAGCTGCATGATTCTGTGCACAAACCCACTATCAAAACCTTTTCTTATTAGAACCTCTTTGAGAAAGAGCCAGTTAACCCTGTCATAGGCTTTCTTGAAATCGATTTTGAACAAGATTGCTTCAGACTTTCTGACTTTAGGCTCATGAATAATTTCATGCAAGGAAAGGGCGCCGTCCAATATGAGTCGCCCTTTGATGAAAGTAGTCTGGGTGGGGGCAATAATCTTATTAGCCATTGGGGAGAGTCTATTGGCCACTGCCTTAGACACAAACTTAAAAATCACATTGATCAGCGCAATCGGTCTGAATTGTTTGATAGATTCTGCACCCAACACTTTGGGGATCAAGGACATGATACCAAAGTTCAACCGAGAGATATCAAGGGTACCTAGAGCAAAACCATTCAGAATGCGAAAGATCGGGTCTTTTAGCAAGGGCCAGAAGTTCTTGAAAAAGGCCACTGGGAGGCCATCTGGGTCTGGAGCCGTAGTTGTCTTGGTGTTTTTTATCACCTATTCCAGTTCTTCCATGGTGAATGATAGGGCAAGCGCATCGTTATCTTCCCTGGACAGTCTTCCTCAGACCAGCAATTAGGAGCCAACTTCAGGAACTTGGGCTCCTCAGAGCCCATGACAGTGGAAGAACTTCACGGGCAATGTTTGAGAGCATAGGATATATCTCAGATTTTGTTTTCCACCAATGTAGAATGTCAACCTCCTGCTTTAGAGATGTCAACTATTCTGTCAAATATTGATCTAGCTCGTTGCTTGACTTGTGTCTTTTATACTTCATGTACCGATCCCACTCTGCTAGCGGGTCATTGTCATCTTGCACCTCTTGAGAACCACTATCTTTGTGTGATGCTCCAGAAACCTCTTTATTGTAATCATTGAAGAGCTCTTGCATGTTCTTCTTCACTTCAGGCATCCATGTTTCTGCCTCTTTTTCACTTCCAAATTCACTCAATAGATACTCGAGGAGGTCGTACTTGTACTTCGGATCAAGAATAACAGGAATGCAAGCAGACATGTAAGTCTCCTTGCAATATTAATTGAACTTGGTTTGCATCTGTTCAACCATATTTGCAATTGTTATGTCCTGAATTGATGCTTCCTCCTCATTTTTTCTTTTCAAAATTGATGATTCTTTATTCAACAATTTCTTGATATTCCACAATTGATAAAAGTACAAATGAGATGTTGGATACTTTGAGCCTGAAAGAATATTTGTTGTTGTGTAGAAGACCTCCAACACTTTCAACAGAGCTTCAGCCACTTCCCATTCAGAGTTCAGAGGAGCAAACGTGTACTCCTTATGTTGAATTTCTAGGGAAAGGAATGCATTCCGAAGGGGTAAAGCAGCTTCAAGCATTAAGAAAGTTGAGTTCCAGTGGCTGGTCACATCAGGACAAGAACTTATTGCAGACAGTCCTTCTTGTATAATTATTTTAACGAACTTGTCAACTCTTAATTGTGAGCTTCTCACATACTTCACACTCTCTCTGATGTTATTGACAATATTTTTTATCACTTTAAGACCATCTTGGACAATTAAATTGAAGACATGTATAACACAACGAAAATGAAGCAACTTCCTTTCCAAAACTAGAAACCCTTTTGCTTCAAGTTTGTCCTCAATGAGGTTACCATGGCAGTCTTTACTGATGCATTATCCAAAGTAAAGCTAAAAATCTTGTCTTCTATGTTCCACTCCTGAAGAGTGTTTAGAACTAAATTGAACATGCTCACCTTGTTGTGTGGTGTCTCTAGCATAGCAAAGCTTATAATATATTTATGAAGCACCCAATCATGATTAACAAAATGACAAGTTAGGCAAAAGTATCCCAATTTCTAGTTCGAGGTCCACATATCTCCTGTGAAAGATATGCGAGTGGAAGATTTTTCAAAAGCCTCTTTCATTAAATCCCCATGATAATGGAATGCATCTATGCAATCATTCTTTATAGTTGTCCTCGAGATGTCCTTAAACCACGGATTTAAGGATGTTGTGAACTCTCTAAATGGTGGGTACTCAACTAAGGAAAATGGCATTTCATTTATGACAATCATCTTGAGCAACTTCCTTCTTACCAACTTGGCATTGAACTTCCAATTGGGATCAGCCCCATCAGGAGGGCCCATCTTAGCAACCATGTCATTCCTAGCAGTTTTTGCTTCACATACCTTTAAGTGTCGTTTCATGTGGGGTCTCTACTAGCTGCAAGTATCTGATGACAATGAATGCACTTGCCATCCACAAGCTTCCCCTTCTTATAGATTGGTTCAGCTTCTCTCCATATGTCCGATATCAACTTGCGGCGCTTTCATTTTGATGCTACATGAATGGGAAAAGGCTTAGTTAGCTGATCAAGTAGCAAATCATGCAAATTGGTACTTCACAGCTTTACAGATCATACCATGGTTCAGGAGAAAGATCATACCATGTAAATTGGCCGCTATTGTATCAGGAGAAAGATTTTCAAGAGAACAACTTGCTGGCTGTGGTGTCTTAGGTGAACCTGCCATGTTTGCTCTTTTCACAGCTTCTCTTTTCAGTGATGACCTCACCATTAAATTAACCCCGGTGAACTCGTCACTTGGAATGGAGATCGTAGTCCTGGACTGGCTGACTTCACCACCTTCTGTCGTCGTGGTGAAACAACATATGCCACGGGGTGGCTTAAGTTGGGGCCGACTGTACACTGGTGGATCCGGAGGAGGGAAGGCGCGGTGAAGACCGCACACAGAACACACTGCTAACACACCGAGCTACCCAGGTTCGGGGCCCTCGTGAGGAGGTAACACCCCTACTCCTGCATGTCTGATCTATATGAGCTGCACATGAGAGCTACAATGGTGCTCCTTGAGCTGTTCATCTTGCCTATCTAAGGCTGCACTGGGTAGGAGCTAATCAGCTAGTGCTACTCAAGAAGAAGAGCTCCCATGGAGCGAGAGAGAATGAGCCTCCTCTCGAGGCTGGGGTGATCGTTCCCCCTGGTGCCCCTTATATAGGGAGCCCAGGGGACAAGGGATGCCCCACATAACACTATGCATGTACCATGTACACTGTAGCTGAGTTGACTACTAGGGTCTTGTCAGCACTATAGCATACATCAGCACGGTACCGTCCTCGGTACTGTGCACTGCGTCATGGTCATGGGCTTGTCCCATCGATGTCTGTCCTTGGCGTCCTTGGTCTTCGTCTTCTAGCGTGTGTCTTCAGGATCTCCATGTCATCAGTCTTATCCTCCTCCTGAGGATAAGACTGACTAGGAGAGGAGGAGTATGCTGGTCTGAGCCAAGGGGCGTCCCAAGACCAGCATATAATGAAGGAGGATGTGCCAGTCCGAGCCTAGAGGCGTCCCAGGACTGGCACAAGGCGATGGAGTCGGTGCCGGATGAGCAATATGTCCCGGGGAAGGTAAATCTCCGCCCAGAAGGGGCTAAGCCGGCCAAGAGATAGATATTCCGGCCTGAGAAGGGGAATCCCGACCTGGGCCAGGGGAATCTCGGCCTGGCCCAGCCGAGACATTGCAGACGGCGGCCCGGGGAAGGAATCCCGGCCAGGCCAGATCCTCCTGATCTGGCCCAGCCGGGTGCAGCGCGGGAGAAGGCCCACCGGGGCGCAGGCGAGTGGGGCGGAAGTGGCCCAGCCGGGGCGGCCGGCCAGAGGCCCAGCCGGGAGAATGCCCCAGCCGGGGCAGGCGGCCTGAGGCCCAGCCGGGGGAGCGGCCCACGTCGGGCGAGAAGGTTTCCCGGCCTAGCCGGGATAGAAGGACGGCCTCGGCCCAGCAGGGGTGCTGCGGAGAAGGCCCAGCCGGGGCAGGTGGTGTCCAGCCCAACCGGGGAAGAGGGAATCTGGCCCAGCTGGCATTGAGATGTCCCGGCCCAGCCGGGGCAGAGCTGATGTTCTGGCCCAGCCTGCTTTACTCCGGCATGAGCAGATATTCCGCCCTGGAGGAGCTAAGTTCCGGCCCAGGGAGATATAATCCGGCCCAACCTTGCTGTTTACTTGCTTTTTAATATCCTGCACATATAAATCACTTGTATAACATATATATTAGTCATAAGAAAGGGTACTTTGGTATACCCGGGGTTATATCCCCGACACCTTCTGGTACTTCTCCTGAGAAACAAAGGTAATGAAATTAGTATATCAAAAACAATCTAAAGGATGCTGTTTGTTTACACTACAAAAGATTGTTGTGGATTGATACTCTTGGACATCTAAAGTACCTTGTTAAGTGTGGGCATGAGGGAGCTCTCTCTGGGCTTCTTGCGCTGATTTCGGTCATTGTTCTTGCACTGCGGTGTCTGTGGCCGCTTTCTGTCGCCGGCGACTGTGTGCATATGAGGATCACCGCCGCTGTCCGTGCGCATCTGTGGTTCGCCGTCATCGATCTCTTGGCAGCCCACCCTCCCCGTGCCGTCCGTGCCATTCTGTGGTTAAAGATGTACATGAAATTATCATTAATAACTATTAAATATATAGAGAAGAAAGGTCACATAGGTTGGCTGCAACAAATATAGTTTATATAAAATGCAAAGTATGCAAAGTGTAACCTGCCACTTTACTCGGTGAAACTCACTACCTCTCCTTTCTAGTCTAATTACCAAAAATTATCAAATCAATCAAAAGCAACTGCAAATATTTTGAAGACACTGCTGCTAGAATTCAAGCAGTAAATACTAATAAAAAGAAACGTCATGACAGCATCAGTTATACACAAGCAGTGGGATTCTTTACTCAGGGTAGAGATAACCATTTAGATAAGGCAAATCCAGGAGGTCACAACATACACATCCATGCAACATCCTTCAAAATATTGCCGCCAGGAACCCCCTGCTCTCAGGCCACCTGAGGTCCCAGCCGTTCGATCAGGTCACTCAATCGATCCTGGCCGTCCATTTCAAACACTGTTTGGCTCAGATGTTGTACCCGCCCTGTGAGCTCATCCAGTCACGGTCCCTGACCAGCGGGGCCTGCTTCGTCCGTGGCCCACTCGTCGGTGAGGGTCGCCTCATGGCTTCCTGTGTGTGTTGGAAGAAGAGGAGAGAGACGTGGTGGTTGTGCTTGTGTTTTTGCTGAATGGCTAGGGGCAAAACCGTCTTTCCCTGTCTCATTCTGCTCAGGCGACTGTGGAGAGGACGGCCGGGGCGACCCTCCGCTTCGTCGCCGGGTACGGGGCACACCAGTCACGACTGAGCGCCTCGCTCCCCTCGCTTTGCTATGAAGAGAAGGGCAATGTCGGCCTTCTCTCTTCCCCTCGGGCAGCCCGCTTCCGAGCCTCAAAACCCTAGCCGCCGCCCACGAGAGAAAGTGAAGGCGAGGTCCAAGAACGACAGCTCCCTGCCCGGTTGTAGCAACCGTGACCTCCTCTACCCCGGCCTTGACACCAACCAACCGACCCGACCATGCCGGCGGCAGGGGCGTCCTTCTTCTCTACCCTGACCTCCTCAACAGCAACCGTCGGCCCTTAGAATGGGGCGGCCTCCTCCTTTATCCCGAACCCAATTCTGAGCGCAATGGCGGCGGATCTGCCTAGATCCAGGGCGTTTCTGCAGGGATATATCTCGCTTGCTTGTTCTTCGAGGTGCCAACATCTTTCTCCACTTCTCGTTGGGTATGTGATAGGCTCTCATGATTGATCTGTTGTGCTTTTATTCCTTGGTTAGTTTATGTGCAAGAACCTTTTTGAGATAGAGGGATTTTCTTAGATCTCCTATGCATTGGCCTGCTTTTAGTATCCCTGTTAGGAAAGTTTTTCTTCTATGTATTGGTTCTTCTTATTTAGCCTGCAGATTGTCGCTCTTATGTAGTAAAATTTGAAGAAATTATGGAGCATTGGTTGATAAGTTCATGGTAGATCTGTTCTTTAGCACGTTCATTGTCCCGTGCTTGTCTGCATAAAAGATTGGGTTATTCTGTTAAGGCCACTTATTTATGTAGCCTGGTTATCCTTGTGTGTGGCTCAGAGTACGTGTAGATCTAGGTATGTCAAGAAAGAATTTAATGGTATATTGTGTTATAATGATTTCTAGATGAAGGGGCTGATTGAGAAGATGGAGAATATCAGAAAGTGTGGCTCCTACATCCAAAGTAGTATTGGACATGATCAGGCTTGTTCTGTGCGAGTCTTAAAGAAATAGCAGGGTTAAATAGTTAGGTTATTCTTGGAGTATATTGCTAATTGCGTTCAGAAGTACTTGTGTTCTGGACTTCTGGTAAATAGCAGTAGTGCATGTTGTTCAGACAAAATTCATGTGTAATCAGTGAACTTGCTATTGATATATTTGATTTAGCTCGGGTGCAAGTAGCAGCACCTTTTGGTAACTGACTAATCATCTGAAATTGGTTCATTTCCTCCCAGATCATGTGTGAATGGTGTTTGTACTTCAGAGACTGTAGCATTCTGAGTACCAGCTTAAACTTGTGAAGATAGAGATGGCAGCATGAAATTTCAGTATTACCTCATCCGTTGGGATCATCATGGCCAACAAAGTGCTAATGGCTACACATGGATTCAGTTTTTGGTACGTTTGTGCTTTATTGAAGATCTTTGTAGTTAAACACAGACTTCCAAATTCATCCTTTTCTTCACATCTTCACCTTTAACTTGTGGGCAGCAAGTATTATGTTATTCAGTATTTTGTTCTGTATCATTTCATTTCTGGCAGCCCTCAAGTTTATTATTTTAGCTTGTTTCTTGTTTTGAAATGTGCATCAGTAATTCAATATGCTCTATTGATTTTAATGCACGTAGGGATAGCTGATCTTATTTAAACTTGTAGTTATTCCAAAATCAGTCTTTGACCAACAATTAATCTGATAAAATATGGGTTATGTAAAGCAAAATTAGTAGCGCCGGATTCGTATTCATAAAATATTTTCTCATTCTTGTGATTCTTTGACCATCAGCAAATATCTAGCAAATATCGTTGTCGAATATTGAGCTTGAACACTCAAAATACACTGTGCAATAGTATAGTTCAACAGAACAATGTTTTCAATAAAGAAAAGTCAATTCTAGGATATTATGGTGTATAAGACAAGTTTAAGAGTGCAAAATAATTTAGATAAGACTGTATATCGGATTGACACTGATTGGACTATATCTTTGTTAGGTTGTGAACAATGTAAATATTATTATGGGACTAAATGCTTATTGGAAAGGTATGTATCTCAATTCTCAAGTAGCCACGTCTTTACATTATGCTAAAATTGGTAGCTTGCTATGATGACTGAAATGTTGCAGTATCCAACTGAGCAGCTTGATGGAACATCCAGCGAATGGGTTTGAGGCAAGAAATCACTGGATGCCTATTGCACGAACTAGCTGATTGGTTCCTTGTAGGTGACATGTACAATCTGCTTTGCCCTGCTACTTCCACGTAGTTGTTCTTAAATATTTGAGACATGTGCAATCCTTTTCTTAATTATGAACTCAAGTGGAAGAGGTTTGGTTAACCAACCGGATAGTTTTATATTGTTTGGACGGCGTATATCTTGGATTACCATAGCCTCAACTCTTGCTTTCTAAATTAGTCAATAAAATTTGGATTCCCTTATGATTGCACACAAGTTCTGGACTATCTTTAGTTCTGTGCCACTGATAAATCTGTTCTTTGCTAATTCTCTTGTACTTTTTTTTTGGTTAAAATAGCTTAAGTATCTTATGTGAAATGAAGAATATTTCTACTAATAATACGGCTTGAGGACGTGATGGTTAAAAAACCGTGGTAGGTAAAAAGACCGCTTCGTACGTCAAATAAACCGACCTGTCCGTCCGTGGGTATGTCCGACAAATTGGTCGCCTCCGCACCCCCACCTTGCCTTCCTCCACCTCTGCACCTGCTCAATTCATGGTTAGGGGAATCGAGTAGCTTGGGGCAGCGTCGGAACACTGGAATCTCATGCAGGCCGGGACGATCGCGACCAGGAACCAGGGCGCTGCGGCGAACCACATGCCAAGGACAACGAGGAGATGGCTTCCCTCGCGATGTTCTCGATGGCGCAGTCGCCAGCGATGGGATGGTCCGTGGCCTAACCCTCCACGGCAAGGATGCATGGCGCAGCTGCTGGCCTGGTCCTCCCCTGTAGTGGCTGCGGTCACCCCTTGATCCCCATGGCCGGTCGACGCGCCGACCCCGCCCCGCCTACTCCTTGGCTTACGGTTAACCATATCCCGCCCCAGGAATCTAGCACCTGCCGCCACCGCTGAGTAAGGACGGCATATTCCCCTTCCGACTGATCTGCTCCTCACCTGAAATAGTTTCAACAGGTACCGGCCGTGGAGCTCTCTAGCAGGGAGAAGAACACCATGGCAGTCGCGGCTGTAGAAGGCCATATACGGCGTCTGCAGGCCACCACTACTGATTCACCCTACTTGGAGAGAAGCAGCATGAACGGCGCATCTGGTACTGCAGTTCCCTACCTAGCAGAGTTAACAAGCGGGTGCTGGCACGGGCAGGCACTGGTTGCTAGGGACTGCCGTTGGGTGGGGAATCGGGAATAGAGGACTACCCATGGCCGGACCACATCGCACGGGGCAGGTGGCTGGATGTGCTGCCAGATTCATTGTAGCCGCCCTCCACCAACGGCGTCTTTGGCGACCCACCGCTCTTCACCGACGAAGGCGATGCCACCGCTGACTTTCTATCCGGTATGAATCTGCCAAGCAATCGACTGCAAGTAACATAACTTGATGGCAGCGCCGGTTAACTCCGTTTTCCTGCGTCGATTTGCCCCAGCTCGCGCCACTGTCGATTGAGACAAACTGAAAAATAGAGTATGTGGAGAGGGAAAACGTTGGCACATCCTTCTCTATCCACGCACGGTCCCCATGTGATGTACTGATTCGGAGAATTTTCGTGTATGGTATGAATAAAAATCACAGTATATGGTTCACTATATCGTTGTTGATTCACGTATAGTGTTTAGAATTTTAGATCGATCACGTGATAGATCACATAAAACATCACCAGCCACCTAAAATTCTACTATACTGTTGTTCCACTGAGAAGGCAATCAAGCGTTGCAGGATGATAACTCTGAGATCTTTTTTTTGTCATGTTTTAGCTAGATCCTTTTTCTTGGTCATGTACGTCAAATAAATATGTGCCCCTAGAATCAACAAAATTTGAAACATTACAGACTAAAATTTGAAATTTGTATGGACTATCTTGTTCAAATTGGCATTGACACATGTTCTCCCTCACTTAAAAATATACAACTGCACGTTCAAAGGCGACCTTGACGCTGGTATTTCTTCTCGATGGCGTGTGTGATTCATGTGGGCAGCCAGGTTGACCGACCTGCACAGTGTGGTCGTGTCTCACGACGAAATTGATGCACTTGTAGCGGTTTTCGGACGATTCCCCGTTAATGAACATTCATAAATAAAATTTAGCAAGATTGCACATTTTGTTAAATAATATAGGATTTGAGACAAAACACAAGCGATTCTATGTGCTTGATGAAAATTCATTTCGATATGTGCAATTGCATAACACGCTTTAAAGATGACATTTTTTGAAAGATGATATGGTTGAAGCCACAACATAAGAGGGATGGAGTAATGGAATCCGCCGCAAAGCGCGGACCATTTTGGTACGTTCAAAAACCCAGAGCGATCGTTCGTACTTCCTCCGTCAATTCGTTTGTTGGTCGTACGCCGCAGCAGAGTCCAGCTTGAATCCGACGACAAAAAACCAAATTGTACGTCAAAAAAATGGTTCGACCGGCCAATCGTTCGTACAATACGTCATTAAAATCGGCCTGTGAAAGGGGAACTCCACATGTGCCGCCGGATGGCGCTGCTGGGACTGCTCTTCGCTAGGGATGTCGAGAAAAAGGATCGGAGGAGCTCCACACGCATCGCTGCTGCTGGCGCTCCAGGCGTCCTTCCTCCCAAGCGACCACCACCCTGCACCTGCTGTCAGCGACGCATCTGCCCCGGCCGCCAGGCCCAGCCTCGATCGAAGTCGGTCGGCGGGATCAGGACGACAGCGGCATGTACGGGGGCAACATATCAAACGAGAAGCGCGAGAGCAGCTGGAGGCCCTTCCTCTATCCAGAGTTCCGGACACGGAGCGAGGTGGCAGCGTGAGCCCGTGGGTGCCGGCGGATGACTCTTCCCAAGTCAGCCTGCCCGCGATCGTCGGTCTCCATCAGGTCGGTCTGGACTCCTCCCCATCCTCACCGTGAGGATGCAGAGTGCGGACCATGAGGACCTTCTCCGACCTCAAAACCATCCATCGGGATGGCCTGAGGTGCGTGCCGCAGGCTGGCGGGGCGGACATCGAGCTCTGCATGCTCGCGTGCTTCTGCTGCAATTGCAACATCCTCTTGGTCCTGGAGTCATCGTGGGCGCAAGTGGTACCGGTTCGCCATGTATACCATGCACCTGGTGCATTTCTCTGAGCGATCCATGTTCCCCTGCAAGTGCCAACGCCAAGCTCTTCTTCAACAACGGAGATAGGGGAGCGGGTGGTGGTGGCCCTCGAGGCGTTCCAGCTGACCACCGTGAGGGTACGACCATCTTCGATGCCGAGAGGCCGAGACCAATCAGGATATGACGACAGCGCCGACCAGTAATCGTCATCATGCCGTACTACAAGATGCTTTAACACAATGACATGTTGTGTGCTTGGGTCAAAGTACCACGCCATGCTCCGGCGAGGCGGTGCAGCAAGACTGCATCAAATAACGGAGCGGCTGCATGGCTTGCAGACAGAGGAAGAGCTAGAGGTGGTTGGCTGGCGCTGTGCCAAGCGTTGGTGTTTCCGTGCAGTTTCCGTTTGGTTCTGGGCCAAAGCCTGGGTGTTCCTCTTGGGATATGGGGCCTGAGCTGAGGTGGGTGGAAGAAGGGATGCCTACATCGCCTATGTTGCTTCATGTTGTTTGCATTGACAGTTAGCCAAGTGGTAGCTAAAGTTTCGTAAGGACGATCAAACTACCCTCAACTGAAGCTAGGTGAGAACTGATGTGCTTTTTTTTACTCAAACGTTACTTATTTTTTTTAGATGAAATCTTCATGGTTTCCAGGTGATTTCAATGAAAGTCTTGCTATACTATTGGCTCGTAGGTTTTTGATACCAAGTACAAATACAACTCGAATCGGACATACAGTCTTATGGTAGCACATATATATGGCAGTGACAGCAAAGGATGGATTAGCCCGGTCAACCAAACAAAACGAATATTCGACGGGACTGCAAATTCAAGGACCAAAGCCGGTGTAACTTGCTGTGCATTTTTCCAAACAAATGTTCTACTATTTTCAGTATCAACGTAAAGTAGGGCTTATCAGAATAGTCCGGTTGTCATCGCGTTTTGAGAACTGCACTCTAAAATCTTTATTTTCATTCTTATCCCATGAATCATCTTTCCATGGTAAATGATCTAATAGCAGCCCTCCCGGACGGCAAAGTATTTAACTAGGAGGTGCAAATCTACCATCGGCACGCTTGTCGGTTTTTGTCGGGGAGCTAGATCTAATTGTTCATGGTCCTTCGATGTCAGAGCTATCTGTGTTGGTGATATCCGGCATGACGTGCTGCTATGCCAACACAGTGCCTGCATCTAGCTCAAATTCTGCCATGACTTCGATGCTACGTTGCTACCAGTTCGACTGTGATGGTAGACACTTCGGGTATGACAAACGGCGAATGGAAATCCTAATAAAATAATATTGGATTACGGAGTTGCTCAACGGGAGCGACCTGGCCGGCAGTTTTTGGGAAGATCTACGATTTACCTTTTCTTATTAGATAATCATGATGTGCATAAGACATGATGTACGATAAATCAAGAGAACTAAACTATATAAGAACCTAAAATGTTTCAAATGGTCCAAACTAAAAACCAAAGTGATATATACGATATTTTGAGAGCTAGAAATTATATCTTATAGTGTTCGAGGTTTCTAAGCACATATTGAATAATCTCATATCCGTTGGAACCCTCGGCCACTTCCGTGTCGCATATGGGCTGTGAAAATAATTTTGAAATGTAGCCTAACTTCATATCCCTCTGCTAATCAGATTGGTTGTTCATGGATCACATTGGTATCGGATGTGAAGTGCCACTAATTCTCGAGGATACCGAAGATTGATGAGGTGATGCCTCAAGATCGGATTTTCCACCGAATCTTCTATATTTATTTTTTATGGGAATAGTTTGTCATTTATTGACCCGTTGCAACGCACGGGTATTGTGCTAGTTGTTCTACATACACAGATACGTCGAGACCAGATAACCAATTTTCTGCAGTTTTTCCATCGTCGTCATCATACTTTTTTTCATTACTCTATATTTAATATTGTTTTGTGTTGTTTTACCGCATTAATGTAATTTGTGCCACTGAAAACTCAGTTTCCTTATTGATTAATTGTTTCTTTTGAACCCTATGATACATGAGCTAATCAATTGGCGCACACACACAGGCCAAGGTAGTATGGGAATCTGCTATTGTTTTGTGAAATGAATAATTATGATTTACATAAAAGTATCCATCAGGACCAGATAACCAATTTGTGCAGCTTTTTCCATTGTGTCATCATTGTTTGTTATATTGTCTTCCTGTTATATGGTTTGTGCTATTTTCAAATATTTCGTTGAGCGTGATGACCGCAACCCACTTCACTGGCATCTCACAGTGGTGGAAGGAGGACGACAGAGGGAACGGGCTGCTTGGTGTTGATATTTCCTTTGACTTACCTGCAGGGTCCATGCGATCTACCAACCCAACGTGGCTTTGAACGATCTGGGTGTTGGTTCACTTCCTTCCGCCGCTCTCTCCATGGATATGCAAGTTGAGTATTTTTCCTCTTTCCCTTGTGTAGCCCTTCCAATTTATTAGATTAGACTATATGCATGTATGTCTTGTGAGTTGTGACTTGTGAGTGCTTAATGTTGGTTTCTTTGGAGATAATTTTTCTTTTTGATGTGTACTTGTCAGTCCCTTCTCCTCTGCAATCGTTCGAGCAATGTCGTGGTTGGTGTTATATCTTTTTTTTTCTGCAGAGTAGGAGACATTAGGGTGGTGTTGATATTTTACCTTGCCAAGGAGGACCATATCTGCTTTATGTTCCTTGTCATGTTCTTTGAGGTATGTTACCCCTTGCATTTCTTAGGTCATGCGGTGGTTTCGTTTTACTATAGGAAAGCAGTAGATTCAGTCAGATAACATCTTTGCTATCGATTTGAAATTTGGGATCATTACTGTATTACGGATGGTTAAATTTGGGATCATTACTGTATTATTCTTTGTATTGTAGATTTGATTTCCTTTTTCTGTGGAACACCGCATGTCAAGAAAACATTCCTTACTAGGCACAGTTTAATTTAGTGATGCTCTCATGGCATCCAAAGTTTCACACGACAAAATATCATTCTATTGCAGTGCATAATGTTGCTAACAAGCTACCTTGAATATTGCGAGAAGTTCAGTCCATTAAGAGCTCTTTATGTAGGAAGCTGTCATTCTGCTACTGAAATTGTCATTGACTGTAATGATACAGGTATCAGAACTACAATTCCTTATGAATGTTTTTTAGTGTAAAATTAACATACATTTTCTCATGAAGTAGTGTCTCATTACTTCTTCAGTAAATGAGAGAAGATATCTAACTATTAGTGATGCATAAACTTGAAGTATAATGCTTCAGTTATGTAGTATCTTGATAAACCAATGCTAATTTGGGAAAGCCAGAATATGAACCTAGGTCCATGTTCACTCCTCTGGCAGAATGCGCTTTTCCAATATGTTACTATTTCATCAATATATATGTGGGTGGAGACTGGAGAGTTGTGTTTTACATTTCCAGTGGTGCTGACTGTGGTCTGTATTGTTCAACTAGGTATATGTACATTAGTTTGGTTAATAGTTATCTGCATCCGACTTCAATACTTTTGGGACATCATTAGCTTTTCGAATACCATATTAGTAAATAAGGTTCTACTAATATTATTGGCATCTCAGGGACTTTCGAATAAAGATGCTATCTCTAATAATTAACCACACATGCCAATGAGGAAATGCCATGGGTGTTAATTCACTTTTCATTTGGTTTTGCTGGTTACATTGTGCTCAGCAGTCAGCACACAAGTATTTACCTGAAGTAGTTTGATCTCACTTCTTGGATCTTCTTACTCATATCAATTCTTTTTTGTATTTCAGTTCTGCAAAGAAGACTGCTGAAAACCTATAGGTTTGTATAGACTAGCTGCATCTTTTTTATTATGTGCTATCTGTAGGTGCAACCCTTATCAGATAAGGGTACTCTTGTGTGGTGATCGATCTATCTCTCTTCAATCTCCATAATAGGTACACTATAAGGCTGACCCTCATAGCTCTTGTGCAGTTCATCCTCATCTCTTATAGTATTTATTTATAGTTTGAACAACTGTATGTTCTCATTCCTGGTGTAATGGTTAGTGGTGTACATTTCCTTGAAATTTTGTTTCATTTCCCATATGTATGGATTATGGCTTGATTCTCATGGCATGTGATCTTTTCCTTGAAATTTGTGCTTTGTTTCCCATCTGTCTAGATTATGGTTTCATTCTCATGATATTTGATCTTTAATAATTTAGAGGTAAAATAATATGTTTGGTTAAGCTAGATGCTTTTATATTTTTCTATGGTTTCAAGTGGTAGCTGCATGTTCTATTAACTTGTAGCATACCGTAAAGAGATTTTAGAAATAGTTTGTATGCCATAATCAAGATGTCATTCTTTCCCGTATTTTTTATTGTGTGCAACCGTGCTTCCTTTGCAAATTTAAGAGCCAATGCACTATTTATATTTAAGGATTCTTTTGTACGTTACATCTAGAGTTCTATACTATCATGTGGACAACTCATACCTTGCTTGGCCGCTCTTTTTTCGATAAAGAGCGCTTTATTACTTAATATTCATTAAGCTTACACCCGGCCTCCGCTCTAGCCTAGGCTTTATCATCCAGGAACATCACCAGATATGAACTAACTATAGAAGTATTGTTTGCACAGAAGGAAAAAAGTATTAATTTGGTTATTATTGTATTATGCGGCCCCATCATTCTGTGAAACCAAAATAGATCTCGAGGAAGGAGAAATTCGGCCCTTTCAAGTGATGAAGTGCTATAACACACGTACGTGTTGGATTGGAGACATTCCTCTTAAAGCTACAACATAACGCAGCCACTTCTTAAGTTCATATGCTATGTGTAATATACTCATGTTCTTTAGTATTATCAATGTACAAAGCATCACTCTTATGATGATATCCCTATTTGGCTCCTCATATCATGTATTTTATAATTATATATAAACGTCTACTGCCTATATATTGAATTATTAATTTTTGGGACAATGGAATTATTAAATTATGCTTCCATAATTAAACTTTTTTCACAATGGTTACAAATTTATGCTTGCTTGCCGTTAGGCAGGCAAGCGCGCGGCAAGCCGCGCTCTCTTACCTAGTAGAGCATACATGCAGCATATTGCACAGCAGCATCGTTTCGGAGGGATTCTTTACTCAGCGTAGAGATTACCTTAGTGCTGTTAAGCTTTTGGCATCGATTCCGCGCCGCCGCCACCATTTTCTTGCACTAAAACCGCCTCCCGTCGCCGCCGTCCGCGCCCATCTGTGGATCACCGCCGCCGTCCATGCCGATCTGTGGACGGCCGCCATTGACAACGTCCTGGCCGCCCAACCTGCCTACACCGTCCGCCACACTCCCCACGCCATGGTGCGGTAGGTGGCCGCCGCCATCCGTACCCATATATGGATCGCCGGGGAGGTCGGGGTGTTCCCGAATCGGCTCATCGGGGAGCATCTCGGGGCCCTTGCTCGTCGGGGAGGGGTGTATCGGAGCTGGAGGAGGAGCGGCGGCCATGGCGGCGCTAGCGGGAGCAGGAGCGGCGCCGCATCTGGAGAGTGAGGAGAGACGAGGTCGGGGCGAGGCCGCGAGGGGACGGAGCGGTGGGAGGCGATTAGGGCTCGATGCGGCAACCGTGGGCCGGGCCACATTTCTCACTTAATATGTATCGAAAACGTGGGCCGCTGCGTACGGAACTAAATGGCCTGGCGAAGCGGCGCCGTGGACAGCCCGCTCCCGCTTGCAGCCTGAGTTGCATCCATTCCCATCTGACCCTTAGAGCCAGTCCTTGGAAGCCTGGTTGTTAACACCTCACCCTCCAAAACATTTTGGTTGTGCACTTTCCTCCAGGCCACCAGATAGTTACCACCATGAACTGTATCTGATCCAGCCCAGAAAAAGGCTCTTAATCTATTTGTTTGTTGAGTTAACTATTTAGTTCCGTGCATCTTGGATTGACCTTAGTTAGATCATCACTGTGTTGCTGGCTTGGTGTTGCTCATTTAATTAATATAGATAACACGTTGAATAGGAGAATGACAGATATTTTACAGTTAACCACAAATCAGACTAGTCATACCCATAGTTCTCGTCGCAGATGTACTTTGCCTATCCTTTTTTTTCCCTTCTCTTCAGAGTAATTCTAACCTGACTTTTATTACTCCCTCTGTCTCAAGAATGTTTCAAATTTATTTAAATTTGCATGTATCTACATACTAAAATGCGTCTAGATACATACAAATTTAGACATCCTTTTAGGGATGGAGGGGGTAGATGAAAATTAAGTATTATGTCAGACATCTCTGTTTGTTTTTGCAGAGACAGGTAGAGGCAAGTGAGTTAAGGCAAGTGGAAAGACGATGAAGCTTTAAGACCTGAGCAACATATCTTGTGGAAATTTGGACTGCTAACTCTACTTGTTTTTGCTTAGGTCCACTAGAGACATTGAACGTTTTCTTATTTCATTGTAGGTTTGCATCTTATCATTATGAGATGATAGTAGTTAAACTGAATAGTGGTTAGTATGTATTAGCAGGATTTTTTTTTCGAAAAGGGGTATGCCCAGCCTCTGCATCGCACTGATGCATATGGCTCTTTATTAACTTATTCAGTAGCAGTATCCTCCATTATTACAAGTTTATGTGTCGCACAAGGTGGACACATGAATCAACCATCAGAAAAGTAAACTATTACATATATGTTGATACATCTAAGAAGAAATTCTCTTATGCGACCGCTAGCCGCACCGGTTGAATAAATCCCGAGCTACCGTCTCCAAATGGTTGCACCCAGAATCCATCACTACTTGCTGCTCCTCTTGTTGGAGATAGAACCACGTACGGATCCAGTGGGTAACCATGGGAATAACCTGCAAGAATGAAGGTGTTTTTGGTTTGTTAAATATAAAATCATTTCTCGTGTTCCACATAGTCCAAATAACCGCACATACTCCCACTCTGATAAGAATGAGTTCCTTTTTCGGAATGCCCTTGAGCCAATTTCCAAAAAGATTAGTAATGTTCTTTGGTGGAGCTAACCCAAATGTCATAAAAATAATGCGCCAGACTATCTTAGCAAATGGGCATTCAAAGAAAAGATGTTGTATGGACTCCTTGTTATCGCAAAAACAACATGAATCACTCCCTGTCCAATTCCTCTTAATAAGGTTATCTTTTGTGAGAATCTCTTTACGATGTAAGAACCACATAAAAACCTTTATTTTCAGTGGAACTTTAATTTTCCATATATATTTCTTTAAGTACTTGGTATCGTCATTTAGGAGATCTAGATATAACGACTTGACTGTGAATTCTCCAGAATTTGTTAAACTCCATACAAAGTTATCCTTCTCTAAATTCAATTGTATATTCATTAGCCGCTGCACTAGTTCTAACCAAAGCCTCCATCTGTGCTCCGATAGAGTTCTTCTAAATGAGATATTCAGTGGGTTACTTGAAAGAACGTTTGCAACTGAAACTTGTTTTCGCTGCACTATAGAGTAAAGAGATGGATATTGATGAGCTAAAGACTTGTTCCCTAGCCATGTATCTTCCCAAAACCTCATACTCTCACCATTACCCACTGTAAACGACCCTCTACTGAAGAAATCTTCTTTCACCTTCATTAAACCTTTCCAGAAAGGGGAATCATTTGGTTTCACAGTCACTTCCGACAAAGATTTTGAGTGTAAATATTTGTTTTGTAGAATTTCTTTCCACACCCCTTCTTCATTTAACAACTTAAATAGCCACTTACTAAGGAGGCACTGATTTTTAATCTCTAAGACTTCTATCCCAAGCCCTCCCTGGTCCTTAGGCCGACATATAATGTTCCATTTAGTTAGCCTATATTTTCGTTTATGCCCATCACTTTGCCAGAAAAATCTTGATCTAAAAAAATATAGTCTCTTACGAACTCCTTTCGGCAACTCAAAGAAAGACAAAAGAAACATTGGTAGACTCGTGAGGACTGAATTAATCAAAATTAAGCGATCCCCATAAGATAACAACTTTCCTATCCAACTGCTTAATTTTCTCTCAAACCTATCTTTGACCGGTTTCCATTCACCGTTCTTTAGCCTACGGAAGTGAATTGGTATCCCCAAATACTTGAATGGTAGAGTTCCAGATTCACAACTAAAAATGTTCCTATATTGATCTTCCACATCTTTGGCTTTACCAAAACAGAATATTTCACTCTTATGAAAATTGATTTTCAAACCGGATAGTTGTTAAAAAATGCAAAGGATAAGTTTCATGTTTAGAGCTTTTTCTAAATCATGATCTAAGAAAATAATTGTGTCGTCAGCATACTGGAGAATCGAACCCCCCCCCCCCCCCCATCAACTAAATGAGGAATTAAACCACTCACTTGCCCATCTTCCTTTGCACGGTTAATTAAAATTGCAAGCATGTCCGCTACAATATTAAACAAGATTGGTGATAATGGATCTCCTTGACGTAACCCCTTTCTTGTTTGAAAGTAATGTCCAATGTCATCGTTTACTCTAATTCCGACACTCCCCCTGGTAATGAACTCTTGAATCCATTTACACCATTTTGGGTCAAACCCTTTCATTCTAAGCGCTTGTTGCAAAAAATCCCATCGCACTTTATCATAAGCTTTTTCAAAATCTATCTTTAACAATATTTTGTCCATTTTCTTCCTATGAAGATCATGAATCGTTTCGTGTAAAACTACCACTTCCTCAAGGATATGACGCCCCGGCATAAAGGCAGTTTGTGTAGGCCGAACTACCGTATGAGCCACTGCCGCAACTCTGTTGGTGCCGACCTTAGTGAATATCTTGAACCTCACATTCAGCAGGCAAATTGGACGGTATTGTTGGATTTGAACAACATTTTCTTTTTTCGGTAAAAGGATAATAGTGCCAAAATTTAAATGAAAGAGGGGAAGCTCATTCCTCTGGAAAGCTACAAACATTGCCATAAGGTCTAATTTAATTACATCCCAAAACTTTTGATAGAATTCCGCTGGGAAACCGTCCGGACCCGGCGCTTTGTTTTTCTCCATTTGCATAATCGCAGCATGAACCTCTTTTTCAGTAAAATTATCCGTTAAGATTATATTTTCTTCACTAGACAGCTGAGGGATATCATTATTTTCAGATTCGATCATCCCAAAATGATTTGGTGCGGGATCTCCAAACAAATTCTTGTAATATTCAGAAATATAGGTCTTTAAGTTGTCTTGTCCAACTATAGTACCTTCTTCCTGCTCGAGTTGAAAAAATTTCTTCCTTCGATGCTTACCGTTAGCTATCAAGTGGAAATATTTTGTGTTGTTTCTGCCCTCTTGAATATTCTTAACTTTGGCCCGTTGTGCCCACTTAGATTCCTCATCCCATCTTAGTTTCGCTAAATCATCATTTGCCTTTCGTAAAATCCTACGTTTGTCACTATTTAATGGAACTGTTTCGGATTTTGTATCTAAAATATCGATAATGTTCATTAGACGAGCTTTTTCAGTCTTATAAACACTACTGCGATTTTTTGCCCATCCTCGAAGAAAGCTTCTAAGATGTCTAATCTTGTTTTGACAATTTTCCATTGCATTGGTATGAGATCCTACTGAGTTCCATTCCCTTTGAATTAACTCAAGAAAACCTTCTTGTCGTAACCAAGATAGCTCGAAAGAAAAATGTGCCTTGTTTCCAAGATGAGCTTGCTCACCGAAGTCGATAAACAGAGGCGTATGATCAGATCCCGTTCTAGTTAACGCTCTAACCGAAACAAGAGGAAACTTGTTTTCCCATTCTACACTAGCAAGCACCCGATCTAACTTCTCAAAAGTTGGTTTTTCACGTCGGTTTGCCCAAGTGTATTGTCTCCCAGAAAGAGCAATTTCTCTAAGATCTAAACTTTCTATTATTGCATTAAACATAAAAGGCCACCGTCCATTAAAATTATCGTTATTCTTATCCTCTTTGCGACGAAGAATGTTAAAGTCCCCTCCAAGAAGCAAAGGCTGGGTCTCGTTATCACAAGTTCTCACTAGTTCAGCCAAGAAATCTGGCTTCTTTTCATCTTGAGCCGCCCCATAAATGGGGACCAAAATCCAATCAAAACCATCAACCTTTGATTTTAGTTGCAATTTAATACAGAAGTCCCCATTCGAAACTTTTTAAATTCTAAAGTTGCTAAATTTATTCCTACCAGAATACCGCCTGACCTCCCTTGTGGAGGCAAACAGTACCAAATAAAATCCAAACCACCAGAGAGGTGGTTCAAAAAAGGTGTTGAGAAGTTTGATCTACTGGTCTCTAAAACAGCCAAAAAATCAAGTTTGTGTTCTCGTATGGTTTCGTGAACGAAAGAGTGCTTTGCCGAGTCACCAAAACCATCGCTATTCCAAATGCAGCCCTTCATATTAACCTTTTTTTAAGTCTGGTGCTATGTCTAGTGGGCGCTTTTACCTCCTTAGGCTTTCTTTTAATTACCTTCACCGGTTTCTTTGGCAACACCAGAGGCTCCTTGTGTACCTCTGTTGGCTCATTATTTTCTTCCAAAATGTCATCACAAAATTTATCTGCTTCATCTATTAAATTGGTTATATGGAAGTCATTTTTTCTTTATTATTTTCTTCATTACGTTTAAGCACAAACAAGGTACGTGCAACATCCGTATCTTTTAAAAGCGTTATAGACTCGATTACTTCATTGTTAGAAACACCTGAGGAAACTCCTAATTTATTCGACATAGACAAAATAACCTCGTCCGAAAAAGAAGCAATAGTATAATGCGGTAAATTCTTAGTACCTGAATAGGAAGAAGGGTCGCGTGCGGAAGCTTGCTGCTGCGCGCATTCCATTTGAGTCAAATCCGCATTTGGTTGGTCCCTGATTCGGTTACTTGAACGAGAACCACGGGCCTCCACTTCTGAAATTCCTCCGAAAGCAATCACATCATTCACGGAATATTTTCCTCCCAAGAAAGTTCCAGTACCAACCCTCGAAGGCTGCCCCTTTGGTGAAGACAATAAGGGAGACACCGGCTCTGAGATACTTGAAAAAACTCGATCAGACCTTGTGTCCAAACCGGTCAGCATAGAACTCAATTTACCCTCGGTAGTACTCCCTGGCTGCTTCAATTCCTGCCCCGATCGCTGCCGTGGCAGCACTTTTGGACTATTTCCTGCCGCGGCAGGCTGCCTGGGCACCGAAACCTGCAGATTTTTTGCAGCAGTTTGCGAATGCTGCCCAGATTTCTGCCCTGCATCTTGTTGCGACCTGGTTGTTGGTGCTGACATTGCTCCTGCCATCTCATCCTCCTCCACCATCTTGAACCATCTCTTGGATGGTACACTAGTGGGTTTTTTAGTAGAAATATTTTCGGTCACTTCCTTGACCGGAGAGCGATAAGACACAGTAATCTCCCCAACCAGAACGCTAGATTCCACGTTGTCCTGCTGCATCTCATCTTCTTTATTCTTTTCCATGCTTTTATCCTCAGCCTTACTCCTAGAGGAGTCATCTGATGGCTTATGTTCACCCTGCGGACTAGTATTCCCGGGCTTGCGATCATTACTAGGATCAGTGGGGTTTTCTTTATCATCCTCTTCACCATCCCCAATATCAAACTCTCCAGCTGGGACAATTGAGCCATCTAGAGCTTCAACATCAAAGTAAAGTGTGAATCCGTCCCCATCATAATAATGATCTAAACGGCGAGGAATTGCTTGTGGATTGGCGCAGTCGATTCTTGCTCTAACCACACCATGCTCTCTTGTGAACTTCATGTCAATCTCTGTTGCCTTGCCAACGAGAGAACCAACAGCAAAGGGTGCAAGATAGTCCCGGCAAAGTGCTTCTGGGCAGCCTGTTATTCTTATCCAAATATCATACAGGCCCCATTTATCAACCTGCTTGGAGGACCATTCTTCAAATAACATCTTTCTTTCAGAGTCAATCTCTAGGTCCTTCACTTTTCTTAGTCTTGCCATATCAGCCTTGGTTGGTAGGACGACCTTAAAAATATTATTGCCCACTGATTCAATCTCCCATTGTTTGTTTCCTGGCACCAAACATTCCAGTTCAATGAGCATGTCTTGAATGGTCACTGTACCACCTGTGATTGTAATCTGGCAAACTTTCGCTAGTGTTTTTGATCCTAACATCCTTGGATTTAGGGATCTCAAACCATGTTACCTCCTCCCTACACATACCATACATAGTAGCTACCGGCTTTTGCATAGACAACAGGTGACAGTCTGCATCCTTGTGCAATGCAGAGTCACAGTACACACAAAGCTCTACCGTGCAATCAGTTCCCACATGATCAGCCAAAAGATTACAGCGAAAGCACTTTTCTTTTTTACCTTTGGCAGCCATTGCCGCATTTGCATCAGTCGACAATTGAGCAGTAGCCGACATGCCTTGTGCCCCGGCTCCAGCCTCTATCTTGGGCCTATGTGTCCTATGGGTCTCTACCCGAACAGACCTCAGGGGTACCAATGTCGTGGGCCTTGGTAGTCATACCCTTGTCAATTGGCGAGGTAGTACCCTTTGGTGTAGGTGTTTCCGTTGATCTCGAAGTTAACCGGAGGAGAATGTCCCTCGGTCAGTCTTATGAACACATGAGATCGCTGCAGTACATTGATGTCATTGTGGGTTCCCGTCACCCCGAATAAAGAATGCCAAATCCATAGGTCATGATCGGCGACAGCTTCAAGGATCACACTGTATTCCCCCATTGCGGCCTTTGTACAGCCCTTGCCAAGCAAACGGGCAATTCTTCCAAGCCAATTGCATGCAATCAATGCTACCAAGCATCCCAGGAAATCCTCTAGCTGCATTTTTTGCAAGGATTCGGGCTGTGTCTTCTTCAGTTGGTTGTCACAGATAAGTTGGACCAAACACTGCCACAACTGCCTGACAAAATTTGAAGACACTATCTGTAGATGTCGACTCGGCCATGCGTACATAGTCCACTGTTGTATCCGGTGGAGCTCCATATGCAATGCACCGTAGGGCAGTTGTGCATTTCTGAACCGATGTGAACCCCCACTTTTTGGTGCAATCTAATGGGGTTTGGTGCAAACAACAAAAAATTATGTGCTACACAACCCCGATTGCCCAAGGACCTATCTATTAGTAATGTTGTAACGGTGAGGAGTTTCGGACACGTACCCTCGAAGACCGAAACGCGGGGATTACGCTCCCGCACAAGCGTTGCTGTCAAAGATGTCATAGCCGACCTCAAGGTCGCGAAGAACTTGGCGCAATGACTCCGGCACCGCACAAGCAGCACCTCCGCGTACTCACACACGTACGACAACCACGATGACTCCCGAAACCCCATTTCTAGTCGAGATGCGGAAGTAGAGGCTTTGGAACAGGGATCCGGAAACTCCACAACACGACAGCGTGTCGCGGTGGTGATTCCCATCTCCTACGCATCCCTTCGGGAAGCCATGCGGGAGAGAGAGAGAGGCAGGGGACGGCGGACCAGAGGGGGCCGGCGCACCAGGGAGGTGGTAGGAGGAGGCCGTGGAGAGAGGCTCGTGGAAATTCTGTACTGAGGGCTCTCCAGGAGGGCCTTTATATAGTGGGGAGGGGTGCACCCTTGCCCCCTCCCCAAGGCACCTAGGGTGGCAGCCAAGGAGAGGGAGAAGGGGTCGGTGGCCAGGGCTAGGAAACCCTAACCCTGGCCGACCTGGGCTAGGGTTTGGGGCGCCCCCTTTTTCTCTCTTATTTCCCTAATGGGCCTCTTTCATTAAATCAGCCCATTTAGTAAATAAAAGCTTTATTAATTATTTAATAAATATTAATTAATATTAATTAACACATAATTAATTCCCCACTACTCCGAAACACTTCTGGACTTTATCAGAAGCATTCCGGACTACACCGAAACTATTCCGACTTTCACCAAAACCATTTTGGACTCAGCTAAAACTATTTCGGACTTAGTTGGAACTATTCCCCTATCTCATATACTATCACACGGTGTTTCTGGATATTACCAAAACATCTCAAGCATCGTGATCCCTTAAGCGTGTTACCCGACGGTTCGAGAATGGGACGGACATTACCGAGAACTCTTCTTCGGTAAATGAACTTCAGTCGGATCATGGAAATATGTGAAGATCCCTGTGCATTCTATGAAGGTCTTTCAGACGTTGAACTGAAATGTCAATAAGCTATTCACTTTGCTTCACTGATAGTAGTATTGCCTAAGATCTGATCGTTGCTATTCGCAATTCTTGGTTCGATCTTATTACCGGCAATGCTGTTCAACTCGTCCATGATAGCACATCTCCGTGACCTTGTCACATGTTGCGCAACATTGATGTATTCTCATCGAGTAGGCTGATGACCCATAAGTATAGGGGATCGCAACAGTCTTCAAGGGAAGTAAAACCCAAATTTATTGATTCGACACAAGGGGAGCCAAAGAATATTTATAAGCCTTAACAGATGAGTTGTCAATTCAGCTGCACCTGGAAACAGACTTGCTCGCAGCAGTTTATCAGTAGCAACAGTTTTATAGTGGTGACAGTAGTAAAATAGTAGCAACAATAATAAAGTAAAGACGGTAATAGTAGCAATAGTAAACAGTAGGATTAAATACTGTAGGTATAGGGATGGATGTACGGGCGTTGCATGGATAAGATAATTCATGTAATCAACAAGACATGGGCAATTGCAGATAAATAATGATAAAACATCCTAGTACTAAACAACCATAGGCATGTGGTCCGTATATAGTCGTACGTGCTCACAATGAGAAACTTGCACGACATCTTCTGTCCTACCAGCCTGTTTGCAGCAGGGCCTCAAGGGAATCTACTGGTAATTAAGGTACTCCTTTTAATAAAGTACCGGAGCAAAGCATTAACACTCGGTGAACACATGTGATCCTCACATCATAGCCATCCCCTCTGGTTATCCCAATTACTGTCACGTTGGGGCCTCGGGTTCTAGACAACGATATGTGTATACAACTTGCAGGTAAGATCATAAACAAAAAGTATCATCATAAAACAATAACAAGTTCAGATCTGAGATCATGGCACTCGGGCCCAAAGTGACAAGCATTAAGCACAACAAGTTGCAACAATGTCATAAGCACTAACAATAGATACTAGGCACCATGCCCTAATAATCTCATAGCAAATTACATAAATGATCTCATCCAATCCCTACCATCCCCTTCGCCTACAGCGGGAATTACTCACACATGGATGGAGGAGTCATAGATGGTTGATGGAGAGACGTCGGTGATGATGGTGATGAAGATCTCCTCCAAATCTCTGTCCCGACAGGGTGCCAGAACGGAGTTTCTGGTTCCGAATCGCGGTTTCTAATGGTGGCAGCGCAGCGAAACTCTATCTGGGAAAAATGCCGAACCCCCAATAGTTTTAGGTCTGGAGGTATATGTAGGCTGAAGGAGGGCTCGAGGAGGCGGCTGGGGTGGCCTCACCACACCCTGGCGCGGCCAGGCCTGGGCCGCGCCACCAGGTGGTGTGGTGGCCTCCCAGCCCCTCTCCGTCTCGTATTCTGGCTCCGTGGGTCTTCTGGTAAAATATGAATTTTGCAGTATTTTCCGGGATTTTTCTTGAAGGTTGCATTTATCCACAAAAACAAGATACCAGGGCAATTCTGCTGAAAATAGCGTTAGTCCGTGTTAATTGTATTCAAAACACACAAATTAGAGGAGAAACAACAGCAAAAGTGTTCGGGAAAGTAGATACGTTTTGGACGTATCAACTCCCCACAAGCTTAGCTTATTGCTTGTCCTCAAGCAATTCAGTTAACAACTGAGAGCGATAAAAGAAACTTTCACGAACACATTTGCTTCATAAGAGGTATATATTCTCACTATATGATCAAGTACTCAGGCAATTCATAATAAGAAATATGTAACTAATGTTACCTCATAGTCAAGCAAGCTATGAAAGAGTGCCAATGCACTAATAACAAGCAACATGATCATAAGAAGCTACAAGATTGTAATGTTCATAATAAGATATGAAAGAGTGGTATCCTGCTTGCCGTTATTTATGGAGCAAAACATAATTGCTGAGACACCTCTGAAATTCAAGAGAAGACTAGAAGTAAAAATATCAAAGATACAAACATCAAAGTTATACCACAATTAACCGTGTTCTGGGACAAGCATATTACACTAAGAATAACAGCTATGCTATCAAGAAAGTGCTTAAATTTAGAAGATGAAGACTCAACATAAAAGTAAAAGAAATGCCCTTCGTAGAGGGAAGTAGGGATTTAACATGTGCTAGAGCTTTTCATTTGTAAAACAGAGATAAAAATTTATTTTGAGAGGTGGTTGTTTCATGTCAACGACTGGCAATGGGTTCTTGCTATCTTCCATACTAAACAAGTGAGAGCGGTTCCGAGTTCTTTGAAAATTTGGCACATTGGTGCTCTTTTATAAAGCTTTGGCACTCCTCCCCACTTTTCCTTTCTCAAACCATGGCTAGCCGATTCCATCGGATGCCCACCAAGTTTCACATACCATGGAGGAGTGTCTTTTTTTCTTTTAGATTTAGGTTACAATGGTCTGACCAGCTCCCTTGCAAAATTAATGACGAGCAGATGAAGCTTGCAAGTCGAGGGGTACTTAATTTAATATGGAAGATAGCAATTCTGACCACTACGTCCTCATGAGCTAAAAAGAGTGGCACAAAATGAGAAGTATTTGAAAGTTTTGAAAGGTAGCACATGAAAATTTACTTGAAATGGCTTGCAAATACCATGCATAGGAATTTATAGTGGACTCTTTGGGGTTACTTGGTTTTCAGGAGTTGGATGCACGAGAAGTATTCCCTCTCAGTACAAGTGAAGGCTAGCATAAGACTAGGAAGCGACAATCGAGAGAGCAATAACTGTCATAATCATGCTTACAACAAAACAAAATTAATATAGGCATAAAAATGATACAAGAACTCTGAGGCAAAGTAAATCATGGAGGCTTAATTGACTTTTTGTTCAGTCATATGCATGATTGAGCATGTGCCGAGTCGATTCAAATGAAACTTTCAGAGGAGGATACCACAATGTCATACCGTATTATGAATAAAACAATGCAAGCAAGCATCTACATGACATGCTACAAACTATTAGTAAATTAGAACTAATCATATGAGAGCAAGAACTACAAAGCATCCATTAGATAACGTATACCTTACATAAACAGACTAAGCTTGTTCACATAGATGAGTATATGTACAAAAATGAAAACAAATAGAGTTCATACCAGCCTCTTACCACATCTCGAATTGTCGTATGTCGTCATTATTGCCTTTCACTTATATGGCTTGAAAAATATGAAGTGAATACCAAGCTCCAATGGAGTCACAGGAGACTGAACTCTGCAATAAACTTTACAAAACCAAAGAAGAATAACAAATATTTTTGGGTTTTCGAATTTTGAAACAAGAACAGAAGGAAACAGCAAACAAAGCAAAATATTTTTGGATTTTTCAAATATCAAACCAAAAATAGGAAATAAAGCAAACCAAAGCTAGAAAACTAAAGAGGCAAACAAAGAGAAACAACAAAAATATTTTTGGTCTTTTCATGTTTTGGAAAGCAGGAATAAGAACAAGATCATCAAGAAAAGAAAGCGAAACATGGATATACAAAGTACCGACAAATTATGATGTATAGATGAGTGAATCGTTGGCGTACCTCCCCCCAAGCTTAGGCTTTTGCCTAAGTGGAGATCAATCCCAGCTCGGCCATGAAGTGGCGTCTCCAAAATATGACAAAGAAGCACCTTCGTCCTGATATGAGCTCGAGGGCGCCCCGGTGTGATACACGGCGTAGTGATCGGCCAACGCCTCCTCTTCCTCCTAGTCCACGATGCCCTGCTGTACGTGGAAGCCGAGCAACCTAAGCTGCTCGTCCAACTCCTCCTTCGAGCGCGACCATGGCCTCCTGTAAATACCAAACAAACTGGGCTGTGGCAAGGGGACTTCCCTTTCCTCTCCATCAGTGAATAACATTTTATAAACTAATTTCCCTGCACATGAGTTAGCAGTAACAAAGTGATGGAGCTTCATGGCAGCAAGATCAAGTCTCTGTGGGACCAACAATATATCATTAGGAGCAATAGAAAGTCCTAGAGCAGCAACAATGCGTGCAGCAATAATGCCTCCATAAATAGGCCCCCTAGCGGCTAGGCGACGAGAAATAAGAGCACCGAGGTTATACTTTTTGCTAACATCAAGCGCAGTAGCTAGAAAAGCTAAATGATAGTTAGAGATATTGCTAGTGTTCCCCCTACCAAGAATACTAGTTGCAAGGTAGTAAGTAAAATATCTAATAGCTGGGGGTTAAATGTTTCTTATCTTGCCACGCTGAGCTTCGCGGTCATCATCATTAGTCAGTCCTCGGTAGAGTTCCAACAAATCAGCTGGTCGGTTCTGAATCTTTATTGCTATCCCAAACATGGGAATACCTAGAATACCACAAAACTTCTCCAAAGACATGGTAATAGACTTATCATAAATCTTAAATGCAATAGATGGCTTAAAATGAGAGTTAGTAAATTTAAAGCTTTCAACAAAAATCTTCGTGAGCATAGCATATTGATTACTCTCATCCGTCATATATGTAGTCAATCCAACCCTGTCAATGAGGAGTAAGAAATCCTCAAGAATCCATGCATCACTCAAAAAGTTAGCACAAGGGAAGATTGATGGATGCGCATCTCCATCATCCTCCTCATCACCAATGCTTGGTGACATAAGATCTTCATTGTAGGATGTCCTAAATTGAGCAGTGGATCTTGAAGGCCTTGATACCCTTGGTGTTTCTCTTTCAAAGACTTCTCCATGGGTGTAGTTGTCCATTTCCGTTTTCTGAAATTTTTAACAAACCTCATAAAAATGATTTTGAGACAAACAAATGTAGGAAACTACTATAGGGAGTTGTAAGAGGGCTAACATGCATCAAAATAACACTTCTAAGCAATAGAACAAGCATGCAAACCCATTTCACCTGTCACCTATAGAGCTAAAATACTCAAGAAATACTCCACTAAACAAAATTCTAATTGGACAATCGATGGAGTCACATACCAGAGAACAAATGCTCCAAATCTCAGCAGCAAAGATGGGCTGAGCAAGGAGATCGAAAAATCGCGAGGAAGAACAGCAAGAACACGGGTTTGAGCCGAGGTGTGGAGATATTTCAGGAGAGAGAATGAAGTGAGGGTGGAGAGGTAAGTGGAGGGCCAGGGGGGCCCCTCACCATCCCACGGCGCGGCCAAGCCTGGGCCGCGCCACCATGTGGTGTGGTGGCATGGTGGGTCCCCCTGAGGTGTCCTAGGTGCCTCTCTGCCCCATTTTTTACATCAAAATTTAAAAAGAATTTTCTAGAATTTTTCGAGAAACTTTATTTTTGAGGATTTTTCAGAAAATGATAAGAGAATAAAACTTGGAAAAACGAAGATGGAACGATAGAAAGCAAATCCAAACCAAGCTTACAGCAGCTCTAAGATATTCTAATATGAAACTAAATAGCGGAAACAAAAATGAACAAGGTGGAAACAAAAGTAAATGCGGTGAAAACATAGTTTTGTTCATTCAAAAACTGCTTTGTTAACAAGGTTGATCAAGTCTTGTTACCAAACCACTTTTCTTTGAAGCAAAACTTTGCATTTCACTAAATAATTATGTTACCTCGACCTTGATAGGCATAGTCCCAACCATAACAATTTGATATTCTTCCTTGGGGTTTGGCCTTGAACAAATAATTTGACCAACTCTGATGGTCTCAATATTCTTGATTGAGTTTAAAGCATATTTTCTATCAATCTTCTTGGGAAAATAGACCGTGTGCTCTTTATTATTGACATTAAAAGTAACTTTCCCTTGGTTGCAATCAATAACAGCACCTGCAATATTTAGAAAAGGTCTCCCAAGAATAATAGACATATTGTCATCTTTAGGCATTTCCAACACAACAAAGTCAGTCAATATCAAACAATTAGACTGCTCATAGTGGGGAGTAACTTAAGTAGTAACATAAGGTACATGCAATGCCAATTAGGCATTTTGATGACATGGCGTGTTATTTAATAAAGAGAGAGATGCTAGTGGTAACTAGCTATGTTACTGTAACATCACACTTTTCAAGGTAAGATGAGTCTACAAACTAATTAATGTAGTCATGCATGATACTACCCTTATGTTACTATGCACTATAGAGATGGTAACATAAGCTAGTAACATATGTATGTTACTAGTTAAAGTTACTCCCCACTATGAGCAGCCTTATTAGCAACTTGAACAGGAACATTCTCACATATATCAATAGAAATAGTAGTAGACTTATCAACCAACCATCTCTAAGGAGCATCAAGCTCCCTCGTTTTGAAGCGCCCTGGTTGGTCCAACGAAGTCAGGTTTGGGCCCACCTGTTGGTACTCCTTCCGCTTTTATGGGATGGCGTCGGTTCTGTCGGTTCACAGTCAACGGGGGGCTGGCCGGATGCGAGTGGCCCGGACACGCAGCGCTGGACCTCGAAGGTGCATGTAGGGGGCCGAGCGGTGGAGGACCGCCGTCGTGCTGCTTCACTCAGTCGAAGAGAGAAATGAAGGAAGGGGCACGCAGGGAGAAGTGAGGGGCGGCCGTGTGGTGGTGATGGGAGAGCAGGGGCTGCGCTCTGTGAAGGGTGAGAAATTGAGATATTGAGAGAGAAATTGAAAATAGAGAGATTAAGAGAGGACAAAGGCAGATTAGGTTCAACCGTGTACTGGATTGAGAGAGATTAGGAGGATTTGAGATTGATTGAGATTTTAGAGTGATGCCTGCTATCTTTGTGAGGAATTCAGCTCGTGCGTGAGAGACAGGGAAGAGATATTCTGGGTTTCTTCCGCCTTGGTTGTCATGGCTTCATTATCATTGCTTGCAGTCAGCACATCTCGGCCTCACTGATTGGACAAAATTGCTGGCCAGACGAGCACGTCAATGGCGATGGCAGAGAGGCTATTCAGTGGCCGCCGTCTCGCCGGCCAAATAAGCACGTCAAGAGAGATGGTGGAGAGGCGATTCGATGGCGGGGAACAGATCGATCCAGGTGACAAATGGCCAGATTCGAGGTCGGAGCCCCATGGCTCCATCGCCTCCCTCTCTAGGGTTCGAGCTCCAACGCCCAGCACCTCCCCATCCATGTCAGCAATGTCATCTCCGTGGGAAAGGTATCCACTTCTATGATTTCCAACATGCCCTCTTTCCATCCCGCTCATTCCCTTCCCCTTTCTGATCTCTTCCAATTTCTCACCACAGATGTTGAATCAATCTGGTCAAGCGCAATCTCTAGGAAAGTGACTAGAAATTGTATTAAATATTCTAATGTTCATACTTCATACTGAGCTTTTTCAACATACAAGAATCAATTTGATTAAAACAGCATACAATAATTGATGAGTTTTCTTCTTGTTTGCTGTGTGATGGTATCCACGAATTTAATCAATCAAAGTACCGCTTATCTGTAGTCTATCAAGTTGCTTATGCAATCAGATGATATGGCATCATTACTTACTTAAGGCTATTGTGATGGCTGATGAGAACTTGGTACGTAGCCATTTTTTCTTTTTCCTTAATTTTACCGAAGTGTCTCATCATATTTTAGGCCCTTCTAAAAAAGAATGAAAAGTATTAGAAATTAGCAGAGGCAGAAAGATTCAATACAAATAACAGAAGTTACATGCCAAGTCGGATGACTGAATAATTCAGTGCAAAAATCAGAATGTGAATTATGGTTGATTTTCTTTAAAAGATGGTCTTATTAGATGGTTTGTAGACTTTAAGTGGCCTCAGTCTGAGGTTTGATTATGTCTTATTTGATGTCCTCTTAAATTATGTTGTCTTTCTATTATCAACTATTTCCTTTATTATTTCGATGCAGTTAGCTCAAGTGTATTTATTTGCAATTTCCCCTCCCTCCTTTCTCTCCACCATTATTATTGATCATTGCATTAAATTGAAAGAGGTTCTTATAAGTTTGCCTGACTATAGGATTGTTCAAACCTTGAGGCTTTCATGGTCACAATTAGGATTATATACTGGTGCATTAGCCTTGATTTTTTAGGTCATAAACTTTAGTAAAAGCCTTGAGATGGCAAGATAATGTAAGGGATGATGTTTTCTACTCAGGCCTCGCCGTGTTCCACGCCACCGACGAGAATGCGTCGCGGTGCCACCACCCTGCTCCCGCTGCATCCCATCAGCCGCTTGAATAGCGGTGAGGTTGTCTCGCTTGCGCCTCTCCATCATGTCGCGGACCTGTCCAGCAGGGTTGGATTCGTGGTAATGGCTTCCCGTCAACATCGATCGCCCGCGCGCCTGGATCGGTTCCCCGTCGATGACGCCGAAGGAATCTGGCGCATCTGTGACTTCCCCTGCGTGCTTGTGCAGCAGCGCTGCGACCAACATCCGATTTACAGGCGGGTAAGCAACGTTTGTGCCATCTGGTCTCATATTTGATCGGTATGAACTCATCCCCATGGAGGTGCAACCACACTGCAGCTGTTGGCAGCTAGCCTATTTTTTGCATAATGTCTTTTGTGTGTCAATTGGTGATCCACGTTTTTCATATTCGGTGTCTCAGTTTCCTGTACAATCTTCCCGGGAGGCAGCTGCCATATGATGTTTTGTTATTTGCTCGTGAGGTTCTCGATGAAATGCCTGTGAGAGCAACAATTTGTGTTGTACTTCCAGAGATTGTAGGCTGCACGTGGAGGATAATCTGGATACACATCAGGTTTCATGATGCTTTTTTCATGGAAGGGAATTGTATGAATTCAACATTTGCAATGCATAATTAATCATACCTTTGAGGAGGAGATTATGTGGTACGTATTGTTTGTTGACTATTTATGCAATTTCAGTTTCTGGAAAAGATATTGTACTCCTTAGTATTTTTTCACCGCCACATTTTAGTTGGACAATAAAAGTTCTTAGTTATTTGATACTTCTGCTAGGTTACATTGCAAGATTAAGTGAAAAGAAAAGCGTTTCTGCTTTATATACACATCTGAAAGCTTCAACATTGATTTTCAGTGTATGCTTGACAAATATATGGATCTGTATTAAAATATTTTTTCTCCTGTGCTCCCAAAATCATAAAGTCTTAAGGATTTGCATATTGGTAGAATAGAGCGATCTATCATTGATGAAATCAATCATTACCGTGTCTTTCTGTTCATATTTCGCTCCTCAGATGAGCTGGACAGTGTGATTTCGTAGCCACTATATTAACTACTCAGTTATCTTGTTGATCATGGCAACGTTCAAGGTTATGCAATATAACCCGATGGTTCCGCATTCCTATGTGGGTAGGATTCTCTAGGGATGAGCGGCTTACTGGAGAGCTGCTGCCACTACCTCCTGGTGACTAATAACTGACTAAACATACATGTTTCATGTTTACATATGAATTTATGTCCATATAGTTGTTAAGTTGCAACAGAATTGATTCCAATTTTAGGTCTGCACTAGATTTCGAATTTGGTAAATCCTGAAAACAAAACATAACTTATCTCTATTTTTAGCATGGCCATTTAGCTATACAAGCAAACATACCTTCCATTATTTGAGAAACTAGCATTAAGGTGACCTCTCTCAGTAGATTATTTATGTATAAAATATCCAAATGTACACAGTGCTAACTTTGTATTTGTATTATATTGCTGGTCTCATCACTTAATGATGGTGCGGAATTGTGGAAGACAATTTTAGAGTATCCTACTCTATTTTATTTATTCATTTATATAAATATGTACATAAACTTTTTTACATGAAGAAATATGCCTAGGTATGTAATCTAGAGTAGCCCTTTTTTCTTCTGAGCAGTTTTGTTTCCATGTCAGGTGTCATGTAGGATTTCTAGAATTGACAAAGTGTCCATGCCCTGTCTTAGATAAACTGGATTGAAATAGTCGCCTCAGAAGTTCAGTATTTTAGTTGAAAACTCTGTTAAAATTCTAAACCTCTGTTTAGGTAGCATATTGGATTTTCTGGAATTGACAAACTGTTCATGCCCTGTCTTAGATAAACTCGATTGAAATAGTCACCTCAGAAGTTCAGTATTTTAGTTGAAAACTCTGTTTTTTGGTTTACAGCTCCTTAGCTGCCTCGGTATGAGAGATCACAACATCATATTGATAGATTGGATGTCTGACTTAAAACTTGATAGCATTATTTGCTGACCACTTCTTGAACTACCTTTGCTGTGAGATGATTGTGTGGATTCATATGTTGTCATGCAAATTAGGAGAGCATTTTTTTTGTATATTTAGATTTCAGATGCAAATTCTTGGAAGCTTTCATGTATTATGCAAAAGTGGCACAAAAATACGTTTACACTTTTTGCAATGGTTTCCTAAGATCAGAGTTAATGATTTTCTACCTAGGAATATAGATCTGTAGCTAAGATAGAGACCGAAGATGAACCGTCAGAGCTTCGGATGGAGAATCATACATGAAAAGGAGATTAGAATGAAGGAAATCAATAGTTTATAGCAAGAACCCTATCCTCCCATTAGAATATTGTTCCAAGACAAAACATTTATTAGTGACACTATGAGCATAAAACCTGGCAACCTCAATGTACACTTCCAATTACCATCTATGAAATTGGAGATGTTGTGACTTCATTATTTCCCAAAAAACTGTAAACCTGTCATTTTCACTAACTGACCTATGTTGGCATCCCCATGTCCAGGTTTATAATTTTTTCCTACTACTGTAATTTTGGTTGCCCTATATATTTCATTTAGTTGAACTAAAACATGTGATCTAACAAAACAATTCATATTTTTAGGTTGGGTACCTAAAGACTTAAAAGTGATATAGCTTATTTTGGTATGGGCAATTTGGTTCATTTATAAGCCATTGGAAATAGTTCAAGAACCTTCTGCCCCAAGTTCATTAAGACCTACCAGTTCCTCGTGCAAATATATCTGTTATTTGGCAGCGCACTTATAATCATCTGTACAGATTAGGAGTTGCTTGAAAATTTTAATAAAGTCATATTTTATGAAATATATATGATATAATTTATGTATTAATTTTTTTATTATTGCAAATAAATTATTATTTTTACCAAATTTATAGAACATACTCAATCAGATAATATGCACTGAAAGTTCTACAACTCAATAAGATGATTTACTTTACATATGTAGAATATATTTAGTTATTTTTGCATTGCGGTGCACAAATTAACTTCTATGCTTCCCTTGAGAGGCTGGTTTCTATCCGTTTTTGGTATACTTTTATGTCAAATCAATTGTTGCTCAGTGTTCTGGGCCCGAATATAATGACATTTTGTTGTTGTTATCATGAGCATGTTGATATTAATTGGTGGTCTCATAATGCTATCAGAATACTCTTGTTGGTTGTGATGGTGCTGAATTTCGGTGCCCAAGTCGATGTTTTCTTCTTGATGTGTGTCTGCTCAAGCAAGCTATTTTTGACGTTTGCCTAGCTGAATGCTGCTCATGGCTCTAAAGGTCGTCGTGGTCGACATGTATGTTCTTCCTGTTCCTGTTTCGCTTGGTTTTTTGCATTCGTCCGATGGGGCATTGTCTTGGTTCCCCTAGGGTTTAGGATGTGCCCCATGCGTATTGACGGGCTCCTCGACGAGCTGCTGATGGGAATGTTTGTGATGGATTTTTTCCTACCAGTGCTCGATATTTATTGTTGAACACCTTATTTAGATGGGAACCATTATGCCGCATGCACAAATCATGAAAAAGGAAAACACTAGCAAGTAATAATAACACGGCGCAGCAAAGCGAGTGGGGCCCATCTAGTTTGCAAAGAAATATCAGTCGATATCAACTTTTCTCGATCAAGTCTCTTATAGAGAGAAAAAGGCATGACACTAACTCCGGCTCCCAAATCACATAAAGCAGTTCTAACATAGTTATTTTTAATAGAGTAAGGAATAGTCGGTATACCTGGATCTCCAAGCTTCTTTGGAACTTTACCATCAAAAGAGTAATTAGCAAGTAAAGTGAAAATTTCCTCATTAGGAATCTTCCTTTTGTTAGTAACAATATCCTTCATATACTTTGAATAAGGAGGCATTTTAATAGCATCAGTCAAAGGAATTTGCAAAAATAAAGGTCTCATCCATTCACAAAACCTGTTGTAGTGTTTGAAAAAAAAAACCTGTTGTAGTGTTCTTCTTCTTTGGATTTGTGTTTCTTACCACGAAAAGGCATTGGTTTCTGCACCCAAGGTTCTCTCTCATTACCATGCTTGTTGGCAATGAAGTCTTCCTTAGTGTATTTTGCATTCTTAGCAAGCTTCTGTGGTTTCTCTTTAACTTCTTCTTTATCAGAAGCATTACCAGTTTCAGTTTCAGCATCAGAAATAGAAACACTATTAGGATCCTTACCTGTTTCAGAAGATTCTGCAACTATTTTATGCTTCTTCTTCTTGGAAGGAATACCATCACTTATAGCACGTTAAGAATCCTGCTCGATCCTCTTAGGATGTCCTTCAGGATATAAGGGATCTTGAGTAGTAGCACCACCTCTAGTGCGTATTTCACACGCTTATTTTTCTCTTGAAGCATTAATTAGCAAGTCTTTTTGCACCTTGGTGAGCTGATCAATTTGAGTCTGAACCATTTGAAAATGTTTAACAAGCATCTTCTCATCATTGGAGGTTCTCTCCACAATATCCCGCAACTTGTTAATAGCTCTAGAATTTTCCAACAAATGATTTTGCACTCTCTTATTAAAGTTATCTTGCTTAACAATGAAATTATCAAACTCATCTAAGCAATGATCAGGAGGTTTAGAGTAAGGAGTATCTCTATTATCAAAGCGTTGGAGAGAGTGTACCACAATAGTGGATGAGCGAGGAATTGGCTTACATAATTCTTCTATAGGTGGTAGATTCTTCACATCTTCGGATTTAATACCCTTCTCCTTAAGAGATTTCTTGGCTTCCCTCATTGCTTCATCATTTAACTCTATCATTCCTCTCTTCTTTGGTGTCGGCGCTGGCGTTGGTGCTGGTGTTGGCTCAGCCATAATCCAATCATCATAATTCCGGCTTATTTTAGCCATTAATTCTTCAGCTTCAGCAGGAGTCCTTTTCCTAAAAATACCACCAGCACAACTATCCAAATATGTCTTAGATTCAATAGTTAGTCCATTATAAAATATATCAAGGAGTTCATTTTTAGGCAATGGCTCTCCAGGCAGTACTCTAATTAAAGAGCAAAACCTTCCCCATGATTTCGGCAGTTTCTCTCCTTTTACCTGCTCAAAGTCAAAGATTTTCTGCAAAGCAGCATGTTGAGCACTAGCAGGAAAATATTTATGAAAGAAAGCGTTAACCAAAGCAATAGGACTATCAATAGATCCTGGAGACAAATTATTAAATCAAGCTTTAGCTGCACCTTTCAATGAAAAAGGGAAAATCTTAGCAACAAAGTAAGTGCGCAGCTTAGTATCATCAGAAAACAAATTACTCAAAGAAGAAATCTCATTCATGTGCTCCATAGCACTCTTACTTTCAGTACCACAAAAAGGTTCTTTCTCAATAATAGATATGTAAGATAAATCCAAAGAGAAATCATAGTCCTTATCACTAATATGTATGGGAGAAGCAGCAAACTTAGCATCAGGGGATAACTTGTATCTAACAGCACGTCTTGCAAGAAGATCTCTAATAGCACCAGCATCACTAGTAGCATGAAATTCATCAATAAAAGCATCATCTAGCTCAATATAAGCATCATCAAAATCGTCACTAGGGTGTTCCCTAGACTCAGGTGAACTAGCAGGTGTAACAGTAGTGTTCCCCATTTGCTTAGTCCTAGCAATTGTAGCTTCTAAAAAGGAACCTAACAAACCACTCTCATCAAGCACAGTAGAAGCATCATCAAAACTATCAGTAGCATTTTCAAACTCAGCAAAAGAAGTAGCATGTGCATGCGGTGGTGTAAGCAACTTACTCATAACATATGGTGAATCAAGAGCAACGGAGGTGTTCAGAGTCGTACCTCTTCTTGTAAAGCTATGCTCCCCGGCAACGGCGCCAGAAAATAGTCTTGATGACCCACAAGTATAGGGGATCACAACAGTCTTCGAGGGAAGTAAAACCCAAATTTATTGATTCGACATAAGGGAAGCCAAAGAATATTTATAAGCCTTAACAGATGAGTTGTTAATTCAGCTGCACCTGGAAACAGACTTGCTCGCAGCAGTTTATCAGAGCAACAGTTTTATAGTGGTGATAGTAGTAAAATAGTAGCAATAATAATAAAGTAAAGACGGTAATAGTAGCAATAGTAAACAGTAGGATTAAATACTTTGGCATAGGGATGGATGTACGAGTGTTTGATACGTCCAAAACGTATCTACTTTCCTGAACACTTTTGCTATTGTTTCTCCTCTAATTTGTGTGTTTTGAATACAACTAACACGGACTAACGCTGTTTTCAGTAGAATTGCTCTGGTGTCTCGTTTTTGTGCAGAAATCCGACTTTCAGGAAAAATCCCGGAAAATACTGCAAAAATTCTATTTTGCCAGAAGACCCACGGAGCCAGAAGGAGAGACGAAGGGGGGCAGCGGCCTGGGCTCACCACCAGGGGGCGCGGCCCAGCCCTGGCCATGCCCACCTGTGGTGAGGCCGCCTCGGCCGTCGCCTCGACCCCTTCTTCCCCTCTGACCTGAAAACAGCGGGGGTTCGGCGTTTTTTCCAGATAGACTTCCGCTACGCCGCCATCAGAAACCGCGATTCGGAACCAGAAACTCTGTTCTGGCACCCTGCCGGGACGGGGATTTGGAGATCTTCATCACCATCATTACCGACGTCTCTCCATCAACCATCCATGACTCCCCCATCCATGTGTGAGTAATTCCCGCTGTAGGCGAAGGGGATGGTAGGGATTGGATGAGATCATTCATGTAATTTGCTACGAGATTGTTAGGGCATAGTGCCTAGTATCTTTTATTAGTGCTTATGACATTGTTGCAACTTGTTGTGCTTAATGCTTGTCACTTTGGGCCCGAGTGCCATGATTTCAGATCTGAACTTGTTATTGTTATATGATGATACTTGTTGTTTATGGTCTTACCTAAAAGTTGTATACACATATTGTTATCCGGAACCCGAGGTCCCAAAGTGACAGAAATTGGGATAACCGGAGGGGATGGCTATGATGTGAGGATCACATGTGTTCACCGAGTGCTAATGCTTTGCTCCGGTACTTTATTAAAAGGAGTACCTTAATTACCAGTAGTTTTCCTTGAGGCCCTGCTGCAACAGGCTGGTAGGACAAAAGATGTCGTGCAAGTTTCTCATTGCGAGCACGTACGACTATATACGGAACACATGCCTATGATTGTTAGTACTAGGATGCTTTATCATTATTTATCTGCAATGCCCATGTCTCACTGATTTCATGAATTATCTTATCCATGCAACGCCCGTACATCCATCCCTATGCCTACAGTATTCCATCCTACTGTTTACTATTGCTACTATTACTGCTTTTATTCTACTACTGCTATTACTGTTTCACTACTATCACCACTATAAAACTATTGCTACTGATAAACCGCTGTGAACAAGTCTGTTTCCAGGTGCAGCTGAATTGATTACTCAACTGTTAAGGCTTACAAATATTCTTTGGCTCCCCTTGTGTCGAATCAATAAATTTGGGTTTTACTTCCCTCGAAAATTGTTGCGATCCCCTATACTTGTGGGTCATCAAGACTATTTTCTGGCGTCGTTGCCGGGGAGCATAGCTTTATTTGTAAGTTCACTTGGGATTCATATTGTTCGCTGCAATCCTTTCATCATGGGTAAACCTCGTGATGGAAAAGTTCCTATATTGCCATCCACTACAAGAAGAGGTACAACTTTGAACACTTATGTTGCTCTTGATTCGCCATCTGTTATGAGTAAGTTGCTTACACCACCACACGCACACGCTACTGCTACTACTTCTGCTGAGCTTGAAAATGCCACTGATAATTTAGATGATGCTTCTACTGTGCTTGATGAGAGTGGTTCACTAGGTTCCTTTTTAGATGCAACAATTGCTAGAGCTAAGATGGGAAACACCACTGTTACACCTATTAGTTCACCTGAGTCTAGGGAATGTCCTAGTGATGATTTTGATGATGCTTATATTGAGCTTGACGATGATTTTATTGCTGAAGCTCGTGCTACTCGTGATGCTAAAGCTGTTAAGGAACTTCTAGCGAGACGTGCTATTAGATATAAATTGTCTCCTGATCCTAAGTTTGCTACTTCTCCCATAGATATTAGAGACAAGTATTATGATTTCTCTTTAGATTTATCTTACATATCTATTGTTGAGAAAGAGCCTTTTTGTGGTACTGAGAATGAAAATGCTATGGAGCACATGAATGAGCTTTCTACTTTGAGTAATTTGTTTTCTGGTGATATTAAGCTTCGCACTTACTTTGTTGCTAAGATTTTTCCTTTCTCGTTGAAAGATGCAGCTAAAACTTGGTTTAATAGCTTGTCTCCTGGATCTATTCATAGTCATATTGCTTTGGTTAATGCTTTCTTTCAGAAATATATTCCTGCTAGTGCTCAATATGCTGCTGTGCAGAATTTTTTTGACTTTGAACAGGGAAAACGAGAGATATTGCCTAAATCTTGGACAAGGTTTTGTTCTTTAATTAGAGCTTTGCCTAAAGAGACATTGCCTAAAAATGAACTCCTTGATATATTTTATAATAGACTAACTGATGAATCTAAGTTATATCTGGATAGTTGTGCTGGTTGTGTTTTCAGGGAAAGAACTCCACCTGAAGCTGAAGAATTAATGGCTAAAATAAGCCAGAATCATGATGATTGGACTCTAGTTGAGCCAACTCCAGCACCAATACCTGCGCCAACTCTAGAGCCGACACCGAAGAAGAGAGAAATGATTGAATTAAATGATGAAGTTATGAAGGAAGCCAAGAAATCTCTTAAGGAGAAAGGTATTAAGGCCAAAGATGTGAAGAATTTACCTCCTATAGAAGAATTATGTAAGCCAATCCCTCACTCATCTACTATTGAGGTACACTCTCTCCAATGTTTTGATGATAGAGATATTCCTTACTCTAAACCTCCTGATCAATGCTTAGATGAGTTAGATAATTTTATTTTTTAAGCAAGATAATTTTAATAGAATGGTGCAGAATCATTTGTTGGAAAATTCTAGAGCTATTAACAAGTTGCAGGATATTGTGGAGAGAACCTCCAATGATGTGAAGATACTTGTTAAACATTTTCAAATGGTTCAGACTCAAATTAATCAGCTTACCAAGGTGCAGAAAGACTTGCTAGTTAATGCCGCAAGAGAAAAACAAGCGTGTGAAATACGCACAAGAGGAGGTGCTACCACTCAAGACCCCTTATATCCTAAAGGGCATCCTAAGAGGATCGAGCAAGATTCTCAACGCACTTCAAGAGATGATATTCCTTCCAAGAAGAAGAAGAAGAAGAAGCATAAAATAACTGCAGAATCCTCTGAAGCAGGTAAAGATCCTAACAGTGTTTCTATTTCTGATGCTGAAACTGAACCAGGAGATGCTTCTGATAAAGAAGAAGTTGAAGAGGAACCAGAAAAGATTGATAAGAATGCAAAGTACACCAAAGAAGACTTCATTGCCAATAAGCATGGTAATGAGAGAGAACCTTGGGTACAAAAACCAATGCCTTTTCCTGGTAAGAAACACAAGTCCAAGGAAGAAGAACACTACAACAGGTTTTGTGAATGGATGAAACCTTTATTTTTGCAAATTCCTTTTACTGATGCTATTAGAATGCCCCCTTATGCAAATTATATGAAAGATATTGTTACTAATAAAAGGAAGATTCCTAATGAGGAAATTTCCACTCTACTTGCTAATTATTCTTTTGATGGTAAAGTTCCGGAGAAGCTTGGAGATCCAGCTATACCAACTATTCCTTGCTCCATAAAAAATAACTATGTTAGAACTGCTTTATGTGATTTGGGAGCCGGAGTTAGTGTCATGCATTTTTCTCTTTATAAGAGACTTGATCTAGAAAAGTTGGTATCAACTGATATATCTTTGCAAATGGCTGATAAGTCTACTACTATTCCTATTGGTATATGTGAAAATGTTCCTATTCAAGTTGCTAACAGTTGTTTGATATTAACTGACTTTGTTGTGTTGGAAATGCTTGAAGATGATAATATGTCTATTAGTCTTGGAAGACCTTTTCTAAACACTGCAGGTGCGGTTATTAATTGCAATCAAGGAAAAGTAACTTTTAATGTCAATGATAAAGAGTACACGGTCTATTTTCCCAAGAAGATTGATAGAAAGAACGCTCTAAATTCAATCAAGAATGTTGAGACCATTCGAGTTGGTTAAATTATTTGTTCAGAGCAAAAGCCCAAGGAAGAATATAAAATTGTCATGATTGGGACTATGCCTATCAAGGTCGAGGTAACATAAGCATATAGTGAAATGCAAAGTTTTGCCTCATATAAAGTTAGTTTGGTAACAAGACTTGATCAACCTTGTTAACAACGTGATTTTATATGAACGAAACTTCGTTTTCACCGCATTCACTTTACCTCACTTATATTTACTTGATCATTTTTGTTCCCTCTGTTTAGTTACATGATTAGAATATCTCAGAGCTGCTGCATACTTGGTTTTGATTTGCTTGCAATCTTGCCATCGTCGTTTTTCCGAGTTTTATTCTCTTATCGTTTTTCTGAAAAATCCTCGAAAATAAAGTTTCTCAAAAAATTCTAGAAAAATCTTTTTAAATTTTTATGTCAAAAATGGGGCAGAGAGGCACCTGGGAGACCTCAGGGGGACCTGCCATGACACCTCACCACCAGGGGGCGCGGCCCAGCCCTGGCCGCACCCACCTATGGTGAGGGGGGCCCCCTGGCCTCTCACTTATCTCTTCCTCCCCAGCTCTTTCTCTCTCCCGAAAACAACGACACACCTGCTCAAACTCGTGTTCTTGCTGCTCTTCTTCTCGATTTTTTGATCTCTTTGCTCAGCCCATCATTGCTGCTGAGATTTGGAGCATTTGTTCTCTGGTATGTGACTCCTCCGATTGTCCAAGTAGAATTTTATTTAGTGAAGTATTTCTTGAGTATTTTAGCTTTATAGGTGACAGGTGAAATGAGTTTGCATGCTTGTTCTATTGCTTAGAAATGTTATTTTGATGCATGCTAGCCCTCTAGTAACTCCCTATAGTAGTTCCCTACATTTGTTTGTCTCAAATTCATTTTTTATGAGGTTTGTCAAAAATTTCAGAAAAGGGACATGGACAACTTCACCTATGGAAAAGTCTTTGAAAGAGAAGCACCAAGGTCATCAAGGCCTTCAAGATCCACTGCTCAATATAGGATATCTTACAATGAAGATCTTATGTCACCAAACCTTGAGGGAGACGATGGAGATGCGCATCCATCCACCTTCCCTTGTGCTAACTTTTTGAGTGATGCAGGGATTCTTGATGATTTATTGCTCCTTATTAACAGGGTTGGATTGACTACATACATGATGGATGAGAGTAATCAATATGCTATTCTCACAAAGATTTTTGTTGAAAGTTTTAAATTCACTAACTCTCATTTCAATCCTTCCATTGCATTTAAGATTTATGATAAGTCTATCACCATGTCTTTGGAGTGGTTTTGTAATATTCTAGGTATACCCATGTTTGGGATGGCAAAGAAGATGCTACATCAGCCCACTGATTTGTTGGAGCTCTACCGAGGAGTGACCAACGATGATGACCACATAGCACAGTATGGCAAGATAAGAAATATTCAACTCCCAGCTATTAGATATTTTACTTACTATCTTGCTACTAGTGTACTTGGTAGAGAAAACACTAGCAATATCTCCAATTATCATTTAGCTTTTCTAGCTACCGCTCTTGATGTTAGTAGGAAGTATAACCTCGGTGCTCTTATTGCTCATCGCCTAGCCACTAGGGGACCTATTTATGGAGGTAGTATTGTTGCGCGCATTGTTGCTGCTCTTGAACTTCCTATTGCTCCTCATGATGTATTGTTGACTCCACAGAGGCTTGATCTTGCTGCCATGAAGCTCCATCACTTTGTTACTGCTAACTCTTGTGCAGGGAAATTAGTTTATAGAATGTTATTTACAGATGGAGAGGAAAGGAAAGTGCCCTTGCCACAACCTAGTTTGTTCAGTATTGATAACAGGCCATGGTCACGCACGAAGGAGGAGTTGGACGAGCAGCTTAGGGTGCTTGGCTTCAACGTACAGCATGGCGTCGTGGACCAGGAGGAGGAGGAGGAGCCGGCCTATCACTACACCACTTACCACACTGGGGCGCCTTCGAGCTCATATCAGGAAGAATGTGCTTCTTCGTCATATTTTGGGGACGCCACTTCATGGCCGAGCTGGGATTGATCTCCACTTAGGCCAAAAGCCTAAGCTTGGGGGGAGGTACTGATACGTTGCAAACGTATCTATAATTTTTTATGCTCCATGCTTGTTTTACACCAATTGCTATATGTTTTGTCTACACTTTGTGATACTTTTATGATTTATTTGGACTAACCTACTAATAGTTGCAAAAGTGCACAATGTTCTTGTTTTACACTTTGATGTGTAGGAATTACCAAGAATACAAGTGGAAACCTTATTGGAGTCAAATTGGGACTTTCCAGAAATCTGTACCAGAACTTTTTTCGAAGATGGTCACGTTACAGGTCGAAGACGGCGTCAAACGAAAAACTCTTCAAATGCAAAGTTGTAGGGAATTTCACGGCGAATGTTCTGGACATAAAATTCACCTGATTCCGAGTCCGGACGGCCGAGATAAGCCCGCTCCTTTGCAGACCAGGCCTGGGCCGCGCGAGCTATGTGGGAGAAGGCCCTGGTCGTCTCCTGACGACGCCCCTTCGCCTATAAGAAGCCTCGGGACGGAAAACCCTAGGGGATTCGGCAATTTTTTAGAAAGAGTTCCGCAGCTCCGCCACCATCGCCGACGAATTTCGGGGGACAGAAGTCTCTGTTCCGGCACCCTGCCGGGACGGGGAAGTGCCCCCGGAGCCATCTCCATCGGTCTCCATCGCCGTCTCCGCCGTCTCCATCGACCTCACCGCCATCTCCATCAACCTTGCTGTCTCCTATGATGAGGAGGGAGTAGTTCATGCCCGGGGCTGAGGGCTCTACCGGTAGCTATGTGGTTCACCTCTCTCTCCCATGATGTGATCTTTATATGATCGTGAGCTTTGTATCATGTTGAACAAGTAGATGTTATTATTCAGATATTATGTGTACTCTAGTGATGTTATTAAAGTAATATATTCCTCCTGCCATGGTGTAACGGTGACAGTGCGTGCATCGTGGTGGTACTTGGTTTAGGCTATGATCGTGATCTCTTGTGGATTATGAGAGTAATTATTACTATGATAGTATTGAGTGATCTATTCCTCCTTTCATGGTGTAAAGTTGACAGTGTGTGCACCGTGTTAGTACTTGGTCTAAGTCGCAGTAATTTCTATCTTGAATTGTGATCTGATTTGGATGTCTCTATGAGTGGTGTTTGTCAAGTACTTGATGAACTTTAAGGGGTGCTTCTGTAGCCACTACACAATGATTAGTGTTATTCAATAGGAGAGTAATTCAGAGTACCATCGTGGAGAGAAGTTGTTTATTTGTTCATTCATGTTATATTGTTGGGAGTGTGTCCACTAGTGAAAGTATGATCCCTAGGCCTTGTTTCCAAGCATTGCACACCGTTTACTTGCTATTTTGTTACTTGTTTGCTCGCAGCGATATTTATTTCACATCACGTTTGCTACTTATAATCATCTATACCACTTGTATTTCACTATCTCTTCGCCGAACTAGTGCACCTATACATCTGACAAGTGTATTGGGTGTGTTGGGGACACAAGAGACTTTCTGTATCATAATTGCAGGGTTGCTTGAGAGGGATAGCTTTGACCTCTAACCTCCCTGAGTTCGATAAACCTTGGGTGATCCACTTAAGGGAAACTTGCTGCTGTTCTACAAACCTCTGCACTTGGAGGCCCAACAAGTGTCTACAAGAATAGAAGTGCGTAGACATCAGGTACACCGACGATTCACTCATCTACATATCATATTTTGTCGGTCCTTTGTATATCCATGTTTCACTTTCTTTATTGTTCTTGTTCTTCTTATTTCTTCTTTCCAAAACACAAAAATACCAAAAATAGTTCCATTGTTTCTCTTTATTTTCCTTTTTAGTTTTCTAGCTTTGGTTTGCTTGCTATTTTTGGTTTGATATTTGAAAATTCCAAAAATATTTTGCTTTGTTTGCTATTTCCCTTTGTTCTTGTTTCAAAAATCGAAAACCCAAAAATATTTGTTGTTCTTCTTCGGTTTTGTAAAGTTTGTTGTAGAGTTTAGTCTCTCGTGACTCCATTGGAGCCTGGTATTCACTTCATATTATTCAAGCCACACAAGTGAAAGGCAATAATGACGACATATGACAATCTGAGATGTGGTAAGAGGCTGGTATGAACTCTATTTGTTTTCATTTTTGTACATATACTCATCTATGTGGACATGCTTAGTCGGTTCATGTAAGGTATATGTTATCTAATGGATGCTTTGTAGTTCTTGCTCTCATATGATTAGCTCCAATTTACTAATAGTTTGTAGCATGTCATATAGACGCTTGCTTGCATTGTTTTATTCATATTATGGTATGTTATTGTGGTATCCACCTCTGAAAGTTTCAGTTGAATCGACTTGGCACATGCTCAAGCATGCATATGACTGAACAAAAAGTCAATTAAGCCTCGATGATTTACTTTGCCTCAGAGTTCTTGTATCATTTTTATGCCTATGTTAATTTTGTTTTGTCGCAAGCATGATTATGACAGTTATTGCTCTCTCGATTGTCGCTTCCCAGTCTTTTGCTAGCCTTCACTTGTACTAAGAGGGAAACTTCTCGTGCATCCAACTCCTGAATACCAAGTAATCCAAAAGAGTCCACTATAAATTCCTATGCATGGTATTTCAAAGCCATTCCAAGTAAATTTTCATGTGCTACCTTTCAAAACTTTCAACTACTTCTCATTTTGTGCCACTGTTTTTAGCTCATGGGGACGTAGTGATCGGAATTGCTATCTTCCATATTAAATTAAGTACCCCTCGACTAGGCAGCTTCATCTGCTCGTCATTAATTTTGCATGAGAGCTGGTCAGACCATTATAATATAATTCTAAAAAGAAAGAAAAAAGGCACTCCATGGTATGTGAAAGTTGGTGGGCACCCGATGGAATCGGTTAGCCATGGTTTGAGAAAGGAAAAAGGTGGGGAGGAGTGCCAAAGCTTTATAAAGGAGCACAAATGTGCCAAATTTTCAAAGAACTCGGAACCGCTCTCACTTGTTTATTATGGAAGATAGCAAGTCCCCATTGCCAGTCGTTGACATGAAACAACCACCTCTCAAAATAAATTTTTATCTCTGTTTTACAAATGAAAAGCTCTAGCACATGTTAAATCACTGCTTCCCTCTGCGAAGGGCCTTTCTTTTACTTTTATGTTGAGTCTTCATCTTCTAACTTTAAGCACCTTCTTGAGAGCATAGCTGTTATTCTTAGTGTAATGTGCTTGTCCCAGAACACGGTTGATTGTGGTATAACTTTGATGCTTGTATCTTTGATATTTTTACTTCTAGTCTTCCTTTGAACTTCAGAGGTGCCTCAGCATTTATGTTTTGCTCCACAAATAAAGGCAAGCGGGATACCACTCTTCCATATCATTTATGAATATTACAATCTTGTAGCTTCTTATGTTCATGTTACTTGTTATTAGTGCATTGGCACTCTTTCATAGCTTGCTTGACTATGAGGTAACATTAGTTGCATATTTCTTATTATGAATTGCCTGAGTACTTGATCATATAGTTAGTATATATACATCATATGAAGCAAATATGTTCGTGAAAGTTTCTTTTATCGCTCTCAGTTGTTAACTGAATTGCTTGAGGACAAGCAAATAGCTAAGTGATACGTCTCCAACGTATCTATAATTTTTGATGCTCCATGCTTGTTTTTACACCATTTGCCTACTGTTTCGTTACACTTCGTGGCACTTTTATGCATTTTCCGAAACTAACCTATTAACAAGTCGCCACAGTGCCAGTTCCCTGTTTTTTGCTATTTTGGTGTTTCAGAAGTGATACACAGGAAATATTCTCAGAATTGGACGAAACAAGTTTCTGAAGTCTTATTTTGTCTGGGAGCTTCCAGTCATCCGAAGGAGAGTAGGAGAGGGGCCACCAGGCCCCCTCACACGTGGCTGGCGCGGCCCAGCCCCTGGCCGCGCCGCCATGGTGTGAGGGCACCTGGCCCCACCTCTGACATCGCCCCTTCGCCTATAAAGACCCCCCGACGAGAAAAACCTAAACACCCGATAACTTTTCCAGAACACATCGCGATCCGCCGCCGCCGTCGACCCGAAGATCGGGAGGGTCCAGAAGCTCTTCCCGGCACCCTGCCGGAGAGGGGAATCGCCACCGGAGGTCTTCTTCATCGCCATGCTTGCCTCCGGAGCGATGAGTGAGTAGTCTACCTTGGACTATGGGTCCATAGCAGTAGCTAGATGGTTGTCTTCTCCACCATGTGCTTCATGTTTAGATCTCATGAGCTGCCCTACATGATTGAGATCACCGTTATGTAATTCTACATGTTTGGTTTGTTGGGATCCGATGAATATTGGTGTTATGATTGAGTTGCTGTACTGAATATTATCTTTTGTTATCTCTATGTTGTTTATGATCTTGCATGCTCTCCATTCTTAGTAGCTATCTTGGCCGAGTAGTTGCTAGTGACTCCAAGAGGGGGTATTTATGCTCGATAGTGGGTTCATGCCTCTATTTAACCTGGGGGAGTGACAGAAACCTCTAAGGTTGTAGATGTGTTGTTGCTACTAGGGAGAAAACAACATTCATATGCTCAAGGGCATATGCTTTGTTTACATTACACACTTTGCTTAATGCAATTATCTGTTGTTCGCAACTTAATACTTGTGGAGTTCTCGGATTGATTCGCCACAAGTGGATTATTAGTCATAGATGCAGTTGGATGGCGGTCTATGTATTTTGTTGTAATGCCCAGAGTAAATCTCATAGTGATCTTCTTGACATATCACGTTTATCTTTATTCTATCAATTGCCCAACTGTAATTTGTTTACCCAGCATGTGTTATTTATCTTATGGAGAGACACCACTAGTGAACTATGGACCCCGGTCCTATTTCCATCATATTGCTATCACCTGTTTACTTTACTCGCACTGTTTACTTTACTCGCATACTATATTGTTTTCCACTCGATACGCTCATAACCTTTGTTTCAAGCAAACCGGTGAGATTGACAACCTCATCACAAGTTGGGAACAAAGTACTTGGTTGTGTTGTGTGCAGGTTCCGCGTTGCTACTGGCCGAAGACGAGTCAACAAGTATCATTAAACGGCGCCCTTGTTGGAGTGCTATTAAGCCAGTCTGCATCACCTTCAGTCGTTTGTCTCTCCTCTCCAAGAACGATAAACCTTGGTTTCTTAACTGAGGGAAAACCAGCTGCTATACTCATCACACCTTCCTCTTGGGGTTCCCAACGGGCTGGTCATTCACCACGCACAAGGACCGACTATCAACTAGGCAATCAGCTGTTTTTCTAGCGCCGTTGCCGGGGAGGAAGTAGAAGACTTCTGCGAGGGGAGTTTTCGCACGCACATCCTTTACTTTGTTATTGTTTTGCTTTACTTTATTTATTTTACCTGCATCATTTTATATCAAAAACCCAAAAAAATTAGAATCCTTGGTAGTTGTTATTTCTTTACTTTTAGTTCATTATGTTCATCCCTAAGTACGTTCTGGGGGACCTCTCAGTAGGTAGTGGTTCAATTATTGGCAAAAGTAACATTGAGGAGTTCTTTAATCACATCAGTATGCATGAGGAAGTTGAGGAGAAATCTTTGGTTGAGCTAGCTCCTAGTATTGAAGTTGCTTCTGCTTATTTGATTCACATGTTGGAAACTAGGTTTGCTAGTCTTAATCCTTTTATGCAATACATGTTCCTTAAGCTTCATGAAATTGAGGATCCCGAAAAGAAAGCTTTTATCTTGGAAACTTTGCGCATAGAATTTAAAGATGTTGCAAGTGAGGCTAGGAAAGTTTTTAAGAAGTTTAATAAGCTTGGCTCGCCTGTTGAAATTGTTGGTACACCCAACGAAGATTCTAGATTGCCAATACCTTGTAAGCTTGTAGGAATTCATAATGCCTTGGTAGCTAATACTAGTTGGATTTGTCCTAAAAATCTTTTTGATGAAAATAGTGTACCAAAGCGTGATTACAAGGGATACTCAAAACCTCAATTGGATAGTATTCATTTCTTTATTCCTATAGTGGATCCTGATTCCCCTTTCAATATTACTTGATTCGCAATTTTCTGCGCCTAGCTCAAAGGCGTTAAAGAAAAGCACTCTTGGGAGATAACCCAATGTTTTACTTTCAGTACTTTATCTTTTATTTTAGTCTTGGAAGTCATTACTACTGTAATGACCGCTCCTTATCTTGTTTATTTTGTTTTTGTGCCAAGAGAAGCCTCTAATTCGAGTGAGGTAAAGATTTGGGGATGTTGCTGTCCTGAAACTGTTTTCGGTGCTGCACCGTAAAAATTCGTATAAATTCTCTGTATATCTTTTGGACCTGAGATTTCTTGTTCATATGCCCCAGGTTATATCCAAACTTTCATTAGTTGAACACTTTTTGATTTGAGCAACAGAAAACCCCTCAAAAATTCGTCCTTTATCAGCTGTTCTGTTTTGACAGATTTCTGCCAATATTTGTGTTTGCCGCTTTATCGCTTTTTTTTAGTTCTTTTGATCATGGAACTTTTGGGGAAGTTTCTACAGTAGTATTTGCTATATATGTGGTGGTTTTGAGTTGAAACCTGAATCAAAAAGAGGTTGATTATATGTTATGCTACACTAATGTTGCTAATAGAATTGTGTTTAGTTTTGTATGAAGGAAGTTTTCAAGTGTAGGGATTGGAGAATGATGAGATGAGTTGAAGAATGGACAAAAGCTCAAGCTTGGGGATGCCCATGTCACCCCAAGAAATATCCAAGAGGAACAAGTGTCAAAGCTTGGGGATGCCCCCGAGGCACCCCTTCTTCATCGACAAAAATCAGGTCACCTTTCAACGCACTATATTTTTATTGCTTCATGCACTATGTGTTTTTCTTGGAGCGTCAGTTGTTTTAGTTGGTTTAGTTTTGTTTGCTTCAATAAATGGTTGGACCCCAACAAATTTCCTTTGGAGAAGTCATTTGCAAAGAACACTCCGTTTTCATTCTTACAATTTCATCGGGTGTTCTTCTTTTTCTGCTACTGCTTTTGGTTTTCGTTTTTGCCTTGATTTGTGTTCAGACCTTGTCATATCTTTTCATCAAGGTGTATTTTTGCCTCTGATATTTATTGGTTTTCATCAAAAGAGGTGTTTTTAAAAATTTCAAATGGTGTTGGAAAAGAGAAAAAGCTTTATGCAAAAAAGTGGTACAAGAAGGAGCTTGTGTAGACTGCGGCTTAGGCTTTTTCATGTCATGCTTGATGTCTTTTTGATAGTATGCTTAGTGGTTTTGCTATAGCATGACTTGTCTCAAATAACTGAGATTGCTTAATGAGCCTTTGAAAAAATCATGCGTTGTTTTTATTGTATGGAAGCATTATTTTGGTTTTCTCCTTGATGCTTTATTTGGGTTGACTTGGCGCATGCTCACACATGTTAGACTCTTACAAAGTCGCCATTAGCCTCTATGATCATTTAGTTTTTGACTTTTGATGCCATCTTATGCTTCTTTTAATATCGCTTTGTCGCTTTGCATGATTATGGACATTATTGCTCTCTTAGTTGGTCGCTCCCAGTCTTTTGCTAGCCCTCGCCTTGTACTGAGTATGAGCTGTACTCGTGCATCCAACTCCTAAAAGCCAAAGTTTTCCAAAGTGTCCACCATACATACCTACTAGCAATTTGCTATTCCAAGTAAATTTGACTTGCTTTTATTTTCTCTTCAAATTAAACTCTTACCAGTGTTATGCGAAATTCGGTCAGTAAAGCTCTCACGAACCGGAAGGCACACTTTACTTTTTCATGTTCTTAAAAATTTGACATTGTGGTCTCTTATGTTGAGTTGTTATGCTTGCAAGTTGTAAGTTGGAGACTAGCCCAGCCATGCAGTCATGGGCAAGCTTTCAACATTGCACTTCTTATTTGAGTTGATATCGTGATCTTTTGTTTATGGATGCCCGCGGTGTGAAATGAATCGGGAATCTTGTGGGGATCATGGAGTTTGTATATGTGTTAGGGAAGCGCCGGGCCGCTAATCTAAGCCATGCATAATTCATGGTGGAAATTTGCAGCATACCCATGGTGAACATTCGACGACGCATCTCACAATAAAAAGCTAAACAAATGGCAAATAAAAGAGATGTCGAGGTGTTCATTGTCTGCTTGTCCTGTCATTTTGGTGTGGGCTTGTTCCATGTCATCGGGCACGGAGGTACCCCATTGGCGGTTCTCAATGATATGCATATATTTACAATGACAAGAGCCTTGCTTGGGACTCTAAGTAAAGTAGCATGAGGTTTGGGTACTCGTATTCACGGGACACGAGGTTTTCAACTTATGATTTGTCAAGCATATGCATCATAATTGTTCTTGCATTAACTTTAACCATTCAAGATGCTTATGATGGGGGCAATGAGAGCTCAAAGCCGGTAAGTACCATAATTTTTGAAGGTTATAAAACTTGCAATCACTGCTTCCCTCCGCGAAGGGCCTTTCTTCTACTTTTATGTTGAGTCACCGCCTTCTACCTTTATGCACCGTCTAAGAGAGCATAGTTGTCATTCTTAGTATAATATGCATTGTCCCAAAGTTCATTGATTGATTCATATTGTTGGTTTCACTTGTTCTCAAATTATTTGTATCTAGTCGCCCTCTTAAACTTGAAGGTGTCCTATGCATTTATGTTTTGCTCTCTTTGAAGGACAACCTGAAAACCATTTGTATGTTTTTCCTTATGATTTGAACACACGTTTGACTTTCATTGTTTCATTTTCATGATCTTTTGTTTGTGTTCATTTGCATGTTTACAACATGGTTGCTAAGTTCTTATTGTCAAGATTATATCTTCATGCCCATGTTTTAAGTTCTTATGATCCTAGCTCACAAATGCTTAGATATATGATCAAGATTGTGTAGGTGCATGTCACCTTAAAAATTATTCTTTTGTTATCACTTACCTACTCGAGGACGAGCAGGAGTTAAGCTTGGGGATGCTTGATACGTCTCCAACGTATCTATAATTTTTGATGCTCCATGCTTGTTTTTACACCATTTGCCTACTGTTTCGTTACACTTCGTGGCACTTTTATGCATTTTCCGGAACTAACCTATTAACAAGTCGCCACAGTGCCAGTTCCCTGTTTTCTGCTGTTTTTGTGTTTCAGAAGTGATACACAGGAAATATTCTCGGAATTGGACGAAACAAGTTTCTGAAGTCTTATTTTGTCCGGGAGCTTCCAGTCATCCGAAGGAGAGTAGGAGAGGGGCAACCAGGCCCCCTCACACATGGCTGGCGCGGCCCAGCCCCTGGCCGCGCCGCCATGGTGTGAGGGCACCTGGCCCCACCTCTGACATCGCCCCTTCGCCTATAAAGACCCCCCGACGGGAAAAACCTAAACACCCGATCACTTTTCTAGAACACATCGCGATCCACCGCCGCCGTCGACCCAAAGATCGGGAGGGTCCAGAAGCTCTTCCCGGCACCCTGCCGGAGAGGAGAATCGCAGCCGGAGGTCTTCTTCATCGCCATGCTTGCCTTCGGAGCGATGAGTGAGTAGTCTACCTTGGACTATGGGTCCATAGCAGTAGCTAGATGGTTGTCTTCTCCACCATGTGCTTCATGTTTAGATCTCATGAGCTGCCCTACATGATTGAGATCACCGTTATGTAATTCTACATGTTTGGTTTGTTGGGATTCGATGAATATTGGTGTTATGATTGAGTTGCTGTACTGAATATTATCTCTATGTTGTTTATGATCTTGCATGCTCTCCGTTGTTAGTAGCTATCTTGGCCGAGTAGTTGCTAGTGACTCCAAGAGGGGGTATTTATGTTCGATAGTGGGTTCATGCCTCTATTTAACCTAGGGGAGTGACAGAAACCTCTAAGGTTGTAGATGTGTTGTTGCTACTAGGGAGAAAACAACATTCATATGCTCAAGGGCATATGCTTTGTTTACATTACACACTTTGCTTAATGCAATTATCTGTTGTTCGCAACTTAATACTTGTGGAGTTCTCGGATTGATTCGCCACAAGTGGATTATTAGTCATAGATGCAGTTGGATGGCGGTCTATGTATTTTATTGTAATACCCAGAGTAAATCTCATAGTGATATTCTTGACATATCACATTTATCTTTATTCTATCAATTGCCCAACTGTAATTTGTTTACCCAGCATGTGTTATTTATCTTATGGAGAGACACCACAAGTGAACTGTGGACCCCGGTCCTATTTTCATCATATTGCTATCACCTGTTTACTTTACTCGCACTGTTTACTTTACTCGCATACTATATTGTTTTCCACTCGATACGCTCATAACCTTTGTTTCAAGCAAACCGGTGAGATTGACAACCTCATCGCAAGTTGGGAACAAAGTACTTGATTGTGTTGTGTGCAGGTTCCGCGTTGCTACTGGCCGAAGACGAGTCAACAAGTATCGTTAAACGGCGCCCTTGTTGGAGTGCTATTAAGCCAGTCTGCATCACCTTCAGTCGTTTGTCTCTCCTCTCCAAGAATGATAAACCTTGGTTTCTTAACTGAGGCAAAACCAGCTGCTATACTCATCACACCTTCCTCTTGGGGTTCCCAACGGGCTGGTCATTCACCACGCACAAGGACCGACTGTCAACTAGGCAATCAGCAGTTTTTCTGGCACCGTTGCCGGGGAGGAAGTAGAAGACTTCTGCGAGGGGAGTTTTCGCACGCACATCATTTACTTTGTTATTGTTTTGCTTTACTTTATTTATTTTACCTGCATCATTTTACCTGCTTTGGTGTCTCGTTTTTGTGCAGAAATCCGACTTTCAGGAAAAATCCCGGAAAATACTGCAAAAATTCTATTTTGCCAGAAGACCCACGGAGCCAGAAGGAGAGACGAAGGGGGGCAGCGGCCTGCGCTCACCACCAGGGGGTGCGGCCCAGCCCTGGTCGTGCCCACCTGTGGTGAGGCCGCCTCGACTGTCGCCTCGACCCCTCCTTCCGTCTACATATACCCTCTGACCTAAAAATAGTGGGGGTTCGGTGTTTTTCCCAGATAGACTTCCGCTATGCCGCCGCCGTCAGAAACCGCGATTCGGAACCAGAAACTGTGTTCTGGCACCCTGCCGGGACAGGGATTTGGAGATCTTCATCACCATCATCACCGACGTCTCTCCATCAACCATCCATGAGTCCCCCATCCATGTGTGAGTAATTCCCGCTGTAGGTGAAGGGGATGGTAGGGATTGGATGAGATCATTCATGTAATTTACTATGAGATTGTTAGGGCATAGTGCCTAGTATCTTTTATTAGTGCTTATGACATTGTTGCAACTTGTTGTGCTTAATGCTTGTCACTTTGGGCCCGAGTGCCATGATTTCAGATCTAAACTTGTTATTGTTATATGATGATACTTGTTGTTTATGGTCTTACCTACAAGTTGTATACACATATTGTTGTCCGGAACCCGAGGCCCCAAAGTGACAGAAATTGGGATAACCGGAGGGGATGGCTATGATGTGAGGATCACATGTGTTCACCGAGTGCTAATGCTTTGCTCCGGTACTTTATTAAAAGGAGTACCTTAATTACAAGTAGTTTCCCTTGAGTCCCTGCTGCAACAGGCTGGTAGGACAAAAGATGTCGTGCAAGTTTCTCATTGCGAGCACGTACGACTATATACGGAACACATGCCTATGATTGTTAGTACTAGGATGTTTTATCATTATTTATCTGCAATGCCCATGTCTCACTGATTTCATGAATTATCTTATCCATGCAACGCCCGTACATCCATCCCTATGCCTACAGTATTTCATCCTACTGTTTACTATTGCTACTATTACTGCTTTTATTCTACTACTGCTGTTACTGTTTCACTACTATCACCACTATAAAACTGTTGCTACTGATAAACCGCTGCGAACAAGTCTGTTTCCAGGTGCAGCTGAATTGACAACTCAACTGTTAAGGCTTACAAATATTCTTTGGCTCCCCTTGTGTCGAATCAATAACTTTGGGTTTTACTTCCCTCGAAAACTGTTGCGATCCCCTATACTTGTGGGTCATCAGCGTTGCATGGATAAGATAATTCATGTAATCAACAAGACATGGGCAATTGCAGATAAATAATGATAAAGCATCCTAGTACTAAACAACCATAGGCATGTGTTCCGTATATAATCGTACGTGCTAGCAATGAGAAACTTGCACGGCATCTTCTGTCCTACCAGCATGTTTGCAGCAGGGCCTCAAGGGAATCTACTGGTAATTAAGGTACTCCTTTTAATAAAGTACCGGAGCAAAGCATTAATACTTGGTGAACACATGTGATCTTCACATCATAGCCATCCCCTCCGGTTATCCCAATTGCTGTCACTTTGGGGCCTCGGGTTCCGAACAACGATATGTGTATACAACTTGCAGGTAAGATCATAAACAACAAGTATCATCATAAAACAATAACAAGTTTAGATCTGAGATCATGGCAATCGGGCCCAAAGTGATAAGCATTAAGCACAATAAGTTGCAACAATGTCATAAGCACTAACAATAGATACTAGGCACCATGCCCTAACAATCTCATAGCAAATTACATGAATGATATCATCCAATCCCTACCATCCCCTTCGCCTGGAATTACTCACACATGGATGGGGGAGTCATAGATGGCTGATGGAGAGACGTCGGTGATGATGGTGATGAAGATCTCCTCCAAATCCCCATCCCGGTAGGGTGCCAGAACGGAGTTTCTGGTTCCGAATCGCGATTTCTGATGGTGGCGGTGCAGCGGAACTCTATCTGGGAAAAACGCCGAACCCCCGATAGTTTCAGGTCTGGAGGTATATGTAGGCTGAAGAGGGCTCGAGGAGGCGGCTGGGGTGGCCTCACCACACCCTGGCGTGGCCAGGCCTGGGCTGCGCCACCAAGTGGTGTGGTGGCCTCCCAGCCCCTCTCCATCTCGTATTCTGGCTCCGTGGGTCTTTTGGTAAAATAGGAATTTTGCAGTATTTTCTGAGATTTTTCCTGAAAGTTGGATTTCTGCACAAAAACAAGACACCAGGGCAATTCTGCTAAAAACAGCGTTAGTCTGTGTTAGTTGTATTCAAAACACACAAATTAGAGGAAAAACAACAGCAAAAGAGTATCATATATGTTATGCAAACGAGCAAATCCCGCTCTTGGCTATACTCCTCAACCTACCCCTCTGGAGAACCTAAGAGACACCTTTTCAGTCAACCAGTTACGTGAAGACGGTTGATGCAATTAGAGTTTCCTCCAAAAGTAGCGATTATGTAATAACATCACGGTCTAAGGACTAAGCAGCGACACTTATCATCTTGCAACGTGAACATCATGATACAATCTTGTTGCAAATGATTTTGTGGGTAATGTCCATCATGGCACTATCAACAAGTGGCATTATCTCATCGTCAATTGGTTGTAATGCACCATGATTGGGAAACCTCAATCATCGGTTGATCAATGAACTAGTGAACTGGGATTTTACCGGGATTCCAATTCATTTAATACCACACCTATGTCAATGTTTCTGATGGACATAGTTCTAGCATAGTACTAAACTATTATGAACCTAACGGGTTATGCAAATAAGTCTATTATTATTTTCCTCTAGGGCATAATTCCTTCACAATCTTTCTTGTACTTAAAGTAGTCATCGTACTCTCTCATGTCGTGCACAATCTTCATGAATAGATCCTTCTTCATCCTAAATCGCCGCCAAAATTCCTTTGTTGCATCAAAGCAAAGTAGTCGGAGTGCAGCAGCATAGCGCTGACGTCCCTATGGCGATTCTTTTTCGGTGCCTTCCCAAGGAGCGAGCAGCCCTAGCGGGGAACGACGTCGTTGATCTGCTGCCAAAGTTGCATGAGGAAGGTGAACCCATATTCCAGCGCTGTAGATGGGCGGTGGCTTCCGCTTCATCCTCTTGCAGCACCTCCATCATAAGCTCGTCGTCGTTGTCCATAGCCACCGGCGAGGCAAACGACCGAACACCTTGCGGGCGGAGTGGGGCGTCGCCTGTGAGTGTGCCGCCGCTATCTGCAGCAGAGGTGGCCGAAACCTTGCCAGACGGCGATGGTGTTGCGCCGACGGTCTACAGAGTAATTTGATATGGCTGGTGGATCAGGAGGGGAGCTAGGGAGGGGCGCCTCATCGGTGGCGGCAGTCGCTCCGGAGGCCGGGCGACAGACGAGGATAGGGTTTGGGGATGAATTTTGTTTGCCAAGCGGGCCAGCGGCGCTATTCCAACGTGGCGCGAGGTGCCAGCGCTCCTGATAGGGTCCTTCCACGCAGGGCCGGCGCTCCCGCGCCGGATGATTATTTGGGACCCAACGGGCGCTGGCACGAATTTGGGAGCGCCAGTGGTGCACCTATTTTTTTCCCCGGGCCCAGAAGCAGCGCCGGCCCACGGTTGGAAGGCATTTGGGAGCACCGGTGGAGATGCTCTAAAGGTGTGTTGAAATCACATGTAGAGAGGAGTGAATTCACCTCATGTTGGAGAGCTTTGGCTCTAGATCTCATCGGTCCATTTGTTGGACTTGGAGTCCTTTAGGAGGTGGACTCCAAAGGCCACACCATCTCATCAGCCTCGGCCGTAGTGGGCCTCTGTCACTCGAGAGACATTGAAGGAGAGGAGTGTCAAGGGTATAACCTATCAGGTACCCACTATTGTATACCAGGTGCAGCCAGCGGGAGTCTCACATGATGTTTGCTGAGGACACATATCGCAAAGAGAGATTGGCGGCTAAGAAACCCCTGAAGCCTAGCACGACGATTCGATAAGCTAGACCCGCACGTCATACTGACTTGGAGTACAAGAAAGAAGATTGTAGAATAATATTTGTAAACCCTAGCCTGGTTGCATATATAAAACCAGGCAGGGGCACCCCTTGAGACATGTCATATTAGACAGACACAATTCCCTCCGCCAGTGGCGGCTCACTTGAAAATATAACTATGGTCATATACTTTATTGCTAGCAGGATGTAGCGATCCTCCACCGAGGGGATGTGAACCTGGGTACCTCGCGTGCCAATCTCGCTTCGGGATTCTCCTATGTCGCCTTGCTTCACTCTTTCCTCCTAAACCCTAGTCCATCCTTTATATACATTGTTGTGGTAACCCAATATCAAGGAGCAGCAACTGGGAAGGAGGAGAAGGCGGTAGATTAGGAGGAGCTGGGAGTGAGGGTCTGAGGGGTGGTGGAGGGCTTGCAGCTGGGAAGCCCGGCTTTATCCGGCCATGGGGACCATGAAAATCATACACAATGAACATGGAAATAAAAAGATTTTTCTGCGCTCAGCTTATCAAAATCGTCGAGTTGGGCTTTAAAGAATTTTGGTTTAAATAAATACCAAATGTTCTAAAAGAAAAGAAAATGAACACGTTCTTTTTTTAAGAAATGAACACATATTCAAGCGTACTCTACTCGACTTAGTACTCTTATTTTCCACTGTCAAAAAAGATACTTACTCTTATTTTCCAGTTTCTCTTCCAAGATAATCTCAAGTTCTCAACGACATCATCTTAGATCCAAATAGTCCGCAGAAGAAGAAAATCTGCCTGCTACGCCATGGCGCCTTCGTGGGTTTTGCTCGACCGCGACCTTGTCTTCTTCCACGACGAGGCAGTGTTCGTCGGGGAGACTGAAGGAGGCAAGCCTCGCGGACCACCAAGCGCGGAAGATTATAGAGATTCAATCACCGCCTACCTGCAGACCTTGAAACCCGACGCACGCCTCGCGGATCCACCGGAATTATCATCCCTCAACATCCTGCAGCCGACGAAGTCCGTCCCACCACTATGCTATCATGTGACCTATGCCCGCATCTCCAGCGCGGACAAGCACCTCGTCGTTCTCTACGCCGGCAGCTACCGCCCTGGCACCCGTTACAGAGGATGCTATCTGATCTACGACGCCAGGAAGAACTCCCTCTCAACGGTTCCTCAGCTCCCCTTCGACGGCTCCCACGTCAAAATCGGGTGTCACACAGCTGTTGTCTTGTGCGACGGGGACGGCGCCGGCTACGTTCTCGCCGAACTCACCAGGGCAAAACGCTCCGACGTCGGCGAAGCGGCGCTCTACATGTGGCACTCGTCCGCCGAAGAATGGGTCGTGAAGGCAGGGCGCCTGCCCCTTGAGTTCTGCACGCCCAGCTACGAGTTCTTCTCCGCTTGTATGTGCTTCCGTTATGGGGGCTCTTTCCTGTGCTGGGTGGATCTGCTCAAAGGCATGGTGGTCTGTGATCTGCGCGCGGTGCAAGAGCGCGGCTCCGATCCGGAGTTCCGTTTCGTCCCATTGCCGGAGGGGTGTACGACCTATGATATCCTCGGCCCGCAGGGTCGACAGCCCCACGGGGAGGAATTCCGCTCCATGGCGTGTGTTGGCGGCGTCATCAAGTTCGTAACCATGGATGGCTATTATGAACAGCGGCCCGATGAACTAAAACTGACCCTTTGGACCCTGTCGCCTGACTTCTCAGGGTGGGACAGAAGCAAGATGTACGATGTTGGGAACATCTGGGCGAACGAGACCCACCAGTGCACTGGTATGGCAAAGATCGCTCCAACGTTTTCCCTGTCCTCAGCATGAATGAAGCCCATGTTGTCTACCTAGTCTTCACTGATCTCAGGGCGGTGGCCGATAACTTCACTGGTATCAGCGTCGTGGCCAATAATAAAGTGGAGTGCAGAGGGCAGTACGTAATTCGTGTTGACATGGAGAATAGCGAGGTTCAGTTCTGTCAAGCAAGTACAAAGTGGCTTATTCATTCCCAACTCTTCGCCAGCGACTTCAGTGCATACCGACAGGGTACAGAGAATCACCCGGTACTATACCATCAGCACCACTAAGCATAGTACATATGCAGTTTTACATAGTACTGTCATTATCACTGAACATACTTCCATTTTCTTAGACTCAAAGATGGTTAAAATTTCAAATCATCCTTAGCACATCCACAGTTCGATTCTTAATTGCTAATGGCAATCGAGGTTGAACAATAGATGTCAGAAATCGATAGTCACCTGCAATCATGATTCTGAAATCAGATCATGCCGAAGTACTCTACCCCCTTCTAGTATTAGGACCCAACTAGCTTGTTGCAAATCATGGAGATACTTTTGAGTTGTTTCAGAGTAGCTTTATTCTTGATGGAGACACAATGCTACAGTTAGCTTCACCTCTTCTTTCAGAATAGTCATACCCTGTTGCAGATGTACTCTGCCTCTCATGTTCCTATTTCCCTTTTTCTTTTCAAGCTAATTCTAACCTGAAATATGAATAGATGAAAATTAAGTATAGTTTTATCGAGAGTACATTTTTTTCGAGATGAAAATTAAGTATTACGTTTGACAGACATCCCTATTTGTTTTTGCTGGAGACTGGTGGAAGCAAGCGAGTTAAGGCAAGTGGAAAGAGGATGAAGGTTTAAGATCTTAGCAGCATATCTTGTGGAAATTTGGATTAATAACGCTACTCTTTTTTGCTTAGGTCCACGTCGAAATTATTCTGATTTCACTATAGGCTTGCATCTTATCGTTGATGCTCGCATTTAAACTGAAAGGTGGGCCGTACATATTAGCAGCCATGGCTTTACCTCTACTGCGTGGCTTCTAATGGATTGTAACTGCTCATGGACGTTCCATCTGCATTTTCCTTTTATGTTACGTATGTCTCGATGATCGTGATATGCGTAATTCCAAAGGGAAGGGTGCTCAAGGTATGCCGCAAGGCGCCTCGTCTTCTCAGTCTTCTAGTATTGCTACGAGCATGGATGTTGATGGTTCCGGTGGTGTGTCGGGCGGTGGTGGTTCTGGCGTGTGTTCTCAGCAGCGATCAGGAGCTACAGGGGCTGCTGCCTCGCTTGACAGACCTATGGCTGCTGCCTCGAGGGGGCGGCCAAACATGATGGGCCGTACTCGGCCTGGTGCTGCTGCAAGATCTTCTTCGACGGGGTTGCGCGGTGCATTGTCCAGTGATGACCGCCCAGGGGTGCAGGAGGTCAGGCCGCTGGCCCAGCTGGGCGTGCACGATGATCTGGGTCACCCAGATGTTGTGGGGGTGCGGACCCTGGACGTGTTGGGCCAAGTGTCGGCCGAACCTCCTCCGCTGGTCGCAACCCAGGTGCAGTCTCAGACAGGGGTTGAGCCGCCGTCGCATGCTGGGTTGGGCGGTGAACTGCTCGACACTACTGTCGATGGCCAGGACTCTCCTGCGTCGGCGGCCGGGGACATGGGGGTTTCTTCACCAGCAATAACCCATGTGTCGCCGGTGACTTTGGAGGTCACGACGCTGGCACCTAAGCCGGCTTTGCATGTATCTACACCGCCATCTTCTCCGACTGTACCCGCTTTGAAAGCGGACTTTGTCACGCCGACTAGGAGGAGTGGGAGATATGGAGCTGCAGTGGATGGAGCATCCGCGTCGGACGAGGACTCATTGCAGCGTGCCATGCGTAGGAAGGCTGAGCTTAACCTCGATTACTCAGGTATAATATCGCCTTCTAAGTCAAAATTCTTTCTTTCTTTTTCAACTCCAATGATTTCTTCTAAGCTTGCTAGAGTAGGAATCAATATTGGTAGTAATGATAAGGAAATTTCTTTTTCTTCTAATGCCTTGAGACGGATGGAAGTTGACCGTCTAACGGTTATTCCAAAAGACTCGGCATTTTCGTGTACCTCCTATGATGATGATGATGAGGAAGCGATTGCCACATCAGATGGTCAGCTTCTCTCTCATTTAATCGGGGAGGTGTCAGATGTGATTATGGATGAGGCTAAGCTAAGTTCATTGTATGAACTGAAAGCATCGGGCCGGAAATCTAGTAAGCACGGCAAGAAGCCTAAGAAACGGGCAAAAGTTTCACCACATATCATAGTTTCCCGATGAATGGCATATTTTCAAATAGCAGAGGTCTTGGTGACTTGGCTAAACACTTGTTCTTTGCTGATTGTATTCGGGATCATAATTTAGATTTTCTTGCCATTTCGGAAACGGGTAGACGGGACTTCACGCAAAGCTTTCTTAGCCGCCTTTCAGGTGGTGTTGACTTTGTGTGGCATTCTCGTCCGCCTCGTGGACGTTCTGGTGGCATCTTAGTAGGCGTCAAGACTGCTACTATGGATGTTCTGGCGTGCTCGGATGGAGATTTTCATGTGAAACTCCATATCCGTAATAAGTCAGATAATTTCATTTGGAGTCTCGTGGCTGTCTATGGTGCGGCTCAGGAGGAATTTAAGGCTGATTTTCTTCGTGAAATGGTTAACTTAGCAAGAGATAATTCATACCCAATTATTATTGGAGGGGACTTCAATTTGCTAAGATTTCCATTTGAGAAGAGTAAAGGCCGGTTTGATGATCATTGGCCTTTCTTATGCAATGCTGTCATTGATAGTTTGGATCTTAGAGAGGTTTCAATGATTGGACGATAATTCACCTGGGCGAATAATCTTCTAGAGCCTACATATGAGAAACTAGATCGCGTGCTGATGGACTCAGATTGGGAAGAAAAATACCCAATGGTCTCAGTTCGAGCTCTAGAATGTATCGAAGCTCTGTCAGATCACGCTCCCATCCTACTGTCTACCGGGTCATTGAGATCTCCATGTTACCGCCGATTCAAGTTTGAACTTGGATGGTTACAGCGGGATGGTTTCCATGACATGGTTAAGTCGGTATGGGAGCATCCTGCTATTGGTCAATCCCCAATTGAAAGGTGGAATAACAAAATATGATATGTTCGTAAACACCTAGGTGGTTGGGTGAGACACACGGCGGGTATCCTTAAAAAAGAAAAATTAAGACTTTCAGGTACCATTGATTACCTTGAAGGGATCGCCGAAGTTCGACCGCTTTTGCCACATGAGATTGAGCTTAAGAGCAAGTCAAATGAGGAATTAGCTAGACTTTTACGTGAAGAGGAAATCAAATGGTACCAACGGTCTAAAAGTCAATTCATTTTGGAGGGTGACGCGAACACAAGATACTTCCATAGTGTTGCTAATGGCAGACACCGGAAGAAACTTATTCATTCGCTAATCCAAGATGAAGGGACAATTGAAGGCCACGAAAATCTTAAGTCTTACATAACAAATTACTATAAAGGTCTGTTCGGGTCCCCTGAAGAAGGGAACTTTAGTATGGATGAGACCCGTACAGCCGATATACCCCAGGTTTCTGTTCAGGAAAACAACCTTCTAACTACTCTCTATTCTGAAGAGGAAGTTAAGAATGCTGTTTTCCAAATGGAACACAACAAAGCACCAGGTCCGGATGGCTTTCCTGCAGAATTTTATCAAAATTTCTGGGATGTCATCAAAGGTGACCTACTCGAGTTGTTCAGTTTCCTGCATTCTGGACAACTTGAGTTGTTTCGTCTGAATTTTGGTGAGATTATTTTACTACCTAAGGTTAATGATGCAGAAAGGATCCAGCAATATCGGCCTATCTGTCTCCTTAATGTTAGTTTTAAGATATTCACTAAAGTGGCTACAATCAGACTTAACACGGTGGCTGATCATGTAGTTCGGCCCTCCCAGACAGCTTTCATGTAAGGTAGGAATATCCTTGACGGAGTTGCCACTTTGCATGAAACGGTCCACGAACTACATAGCAAAGAGTTGAATGGGGTAATTTTAAAAATTGATTTTGAAAAGGCCTATGATAAAGTTAAATGGTCTTTCCTCTAGCAAACACTCAGGATGAAAGGTTTTTCACCTGAATGGTGTGCTCTCATCCATAGCTTTGTGTCGGGAGGTAGTGTGGCAATAAAAGTCAATGATGATATTGGCCCTTACTTTCAGACTAAGAAAGGGCTTCGGCAAGGCGACCCATTATCACCCATTCTATTTAATATAGTGGTCGATATGTTAGCTATTATGATTGAGCGTGCAAAATCTGATGGTCAATTTGAGGGAGTGATTCCACATCTTGTTGATGGGGGTTTATCTATTCTTCCATATGCCGATGATACAATTCTTTTCATGGAACATGACCTTGAAAAGGCAAAGAATCTGAAATTAATACTTTCGGCTTTTGAGCACCTTTCCGGTCTTAAAATTAATTTCTATAAGAGTGAATTATTTTGTTTTGGCGAGGCCCAAGATTAGGCTCATTTATATGCCGAGCTTTTTGGATGCAATCAAGGTCAATTTCCAATTAGGTATTTGGGTATCCCAATTCATTTTCGGAGACTTACGAATGCTGAATGGAAAATTGTTGAGGAAAGATTGCAGTTACGTTTAAGTAGTTGGAAAGGCAAGCTATTGTCCATTGGTGGGAGGTTGGTTCTAATAAATTCAGTCCTATCTAACATGGTACTGTATATGTTATCCTTCTTCCTGTTGCCGAAAGGAGTCTTGAACATATTGGATTTTTTCTGATCAAGATTCTTTTGGCAGGGCGATAGCGAGAAGAAAAAGTATAGACTGGCAAAGTGGAGTGTTGTTTGTAGTCCTAAAGACCAAGGGGGGCTAGGTATTCAGGACCTTAAGGTCAAAAATACAGCTCTTCTTGGTAAATGGCTCTTCGGATTGCTAACTGAGGAGGGGATTTGGCAAACGATACTTATTCGAAAATATGTTGGGTCAAAGGCGTTATCACAGGTCCTATGGAAACCAGGTGACTCACACTTTTGGGCCGGACTAATGGCAACGAAGAAATATTTCTTCGGTCATGGATCATTTTCGATTAGGGATGGATCAGAGATTCGGTTTTGGGAGGATAAGTGGCTTGGAGGCACTACTCTCCGAGAACAGTATCCAGCATTGTATTCAATTGTGTGTCATAAGGGTGACACTCTTGCCCATGTTTTGGGGTCTAGTCCCCCAAATGTGACATTCAGAAGGACTTTATTTGGCCCCAGACTTGTTAATTGGGAGGCTTTGATCCAAAGGCTGTATAATATCCAAACTACCGGGAAAGATATATTCCGATGGAACCTTCATGAGAATGGAAAATTCTCTGTGGCTTCCATGTACAATGCACTGATTCTACCAGATGCGCCAGTCTATGACAACAAGAAGATCTGGAAGATGAAAATACCACTTAAAAATAAAGTTTTTGCATGGTATTTACGTCAATGGGTTATTCTTACTAAAGATAACCTTATTAAGCGGAATTGGCATGGTAGTCCAACATGTGTTTTTTGTTCACAAGATGAGACAATAAAACATTTGTTCTTCCAATGTAACTTTGCCCGTTCTATATGGTCAGTCATCCGAGCAGCTTCAGGCTTGTATACTCCTACTAGTATTGCCAATATCTTTGGGAATTGGCTACATGGTATAGATTACAAGTACAGGATTCTAGTTAGGGTGGGAGCAATGGCTTTAATTTGGTCACTCTGGCTATGTAGAAATGACAAAGTGTTTGATGACAAGAATTGTACTCTTTTGCAGGTAATCTATCGGTGCACAGGTACTCTTCATATTTGGTCTCAGCTTCACCGGTTGGAGGATCACGACCTATTTACGGAGGTGTGCACAAGGATGGAGGATACTGCGAGACATCTCTTCTCTCGTCATGGGTGGCAGCATAATCTATGGATTGGGCCACCTCCTATCTAGGCGTCTTACAATTTCTCATCATGATATGTAATTCGCCCATTTTATTTTCATTATTGTCTCAGACTTATTGTGGTGGGGCTGTGTGCATCTTGTTATGCAGAGGCCGGGTGTAATACTGCTTAACTCTTTAAGTAATAAAATGCCCATTATCGAAAAACTGAATTTCTTAAAATCCACCTTTGTTCTCCACATACAGCAATCACACTGACTTGTGTGTGGCTCTGCCCCTGGTGATCGAACCCAGAAAACGTACACTCTGCAAGTTTTCTTGTGATAAACATTCGCTATGGGGACTAAAGTGTTAGATAAACACAACCTCTCTATAATTTTCTTCTTGTGTTGATTCTATGGCGTATAATTTTCAGTGTCATATGTAATACCTGGCAATACCTTATATTCCGAACAAAATATATTACACCAAAACAAAGAATAACTGGTGACGTGTTACTTGCAAAAGGACAACCGGTGATATGTAGTACTTGATGGATTCTATGACTTGCATTTTGAGGTGGAGAATGTCCCTATTGTGGTGGTTGATGTGGTCATGGTAAACGCAAACAATAACCATGATGACCATGGAGAAGATAATGATGGTGAGGGTAACATTGGTAGAGGCCCTGAGGAACACATGGTCAGGTTAATGTGGCTCAAAGGAGGGTGGCTAAATTAATGAGGGTCATGGAGGTGTAGTGGCACAAAAACAAATCTCAATCTAGAGCTTCTGGTGTGATATTCTCCCCTTGATAAGTCGATGATGGAATCAACTAGAAGTGAGTAGGCTGTTGTTGCTATGGAGGTGTTGTAGAGGGGTACACTGTCATATTTGGTCACTCATGCGGAGAAGGTCGACGGCTCGACGCACACACAGGTGCTGCTGTTCTACCTCTGCCGCGGCAGATTTACCAGCCATGGGAATTGGAAGCATTTCGGTGACTCCTGCCTTGTCGTGTTGTTCGTTTCTTGCTCGGGGGGGGGGGGGATTGTTAGGGAGCTTGGCACCGGTGCCAGCCCACAATCACCACTAGGTCATCATCACCCAGAATGCATTTGGACCAGGAGGGTACCCCAGATCCTTCTCTTCGATGAGATCAAGAGGGTCACCGTCACCTGCTTTCATCGTCAGCTTCATTTGCTATGACCGAAGGGTCGCCGCGCCACAGTACCCCTTTGCCTCAAGAACCTGCTGACTGCATCATTGGAGGACGCGGGGTGTACGTGACTTTGTTGAACCGTGCGGGGCAACACACGTTGGACGATATGATCGCGTTTGGATGTGTCTAGGATCCTTCAAAGGCCGAGCTTCGGTCAACCAGCCGCATCCAGGAGTAGCAGAATGGGGACTCGCCACAGCTAATACGGGCCATGGTGCTTTTTTTGACGGGCACAGGAGGAGCTCTCCTTATTCATTATAGAAGGGGGAAAAACTTTACAATGGCATAGCTAGGAGAAGGAGGCAAAGAAAACAACTACTCGCTACAGGCTAGCTTAAAGCTTCTCAGGCCATCACGAATCTGAAAAGCAAGGTCTAAGGGGTTTTTTGACGAGAACAGCAGGGGCCCTGCTTTTGCATTATAGAGAGGAAAAGGAATTACAATCATAGGTACAACTTGAACTCCAACCCAAGAAAGAAAACAACACTCCACTCTCACCACCCCAACCAGGGGATAAATCCACTCTCACATTTCTGTACTTACACCCTTTGCTAACGCTACCAAATCAAAATTAGCTCGAATAAGACTTGCCAGAGCCGGGGCAGTCAGGAACTCATTTTGGAAGATTCTCCGACCTTGTTCTTTCCATAAATGCCACATGATGTACATTGATAGTGCGATATTCTTCTTCCTCTGATTGGTAATTCTTCCTCTTCTAACTTTGTTCCACCAGCCACAGACGGTCGAAGATTGAGCAGCTGTCCTTGCCACAAAACTATCTGAGCCTCGAAATTGCGTCCAGACCTCGCGAGCAAAAGGACACTGCAGCACCAAATGCCTTGCAGTTTCGAACTCTTGGTCACAAAGACAACAGCAATCATCATGCGGCAGGCCCCTCGCGCGAAGCCTTTCTGCCGTCCACTTTCTGTTTTGAAGGAGTAGCCAAAGAAAAGACTGAACTTTGCCTTCAGCTCTAGTTTGCCAAACGTACTGAGCTTTAAGACGGTCTAAGGGGTTTAAGGTTACATTTTCAAAGATTCCACGATTTCTCTCTTTCCAAAGATGCCACATTCAGTATACCGCCACTGTTACTAGATCTCTTGTAGCTTTATTTTTCCTGAATCTTCTTATCTTCTTCCACCAGCCATTGACGGAGTTAGATCGGCAGGCAATCCCTCCAGCAACCAGGTTTTCTCTCTTGATCTCCTCCCAAACTTCTTTTGTATAGCTGCAGCCAAGAAACAGATGTTGCCGGTCTTCAATAGTCTGATCACAAAAGGAACAAGCGTCTTGGTGAGGCCATCCCCTGTGCTCAAGACGATCAGCAATCCAGAGACGATTTTGGACCATCAGCCATAAGAAGAACTGTATGTTCCCTTCAATTTTTACATCCCACACCGCAGCAATGTCAGGTTTTGGGTTGCTCAACCGAAAGCAAGCCTCGTAAGAGCTTGCAGCCGAGTATGTATGATCACTAGAGAGATTCCAGATGATCTTATCCTCATCCCCTGAGAGTTGTATTGTCTGAATCAAGTTCCATAAGGCGGCGAAACTATCAATCTGCTGGGGGGTGGACAAGTGTTGCAGCCCCTTCATCCAGCGCCCATTTTGCAAGGCTGATCTAACAGTGCTATTTTTCCTTCTAGCAAGAGCAAACAGGTCTGGGAATCTTCCATCCAAGGTCTCTCCGTTGTGCCAGGCATCTTTCCAGAAACAAGCCTTTGCTCCATTACCAAGCCATGGTGCTGCAGAGCGTTGAAATTCTTCAACTTCTACAGGTACTTTAAGCTTACTTTTGCAGAACTTCATGATAATGAAATAGAATTTAGAGCGGTTAGGGATTTTGTTAGGGAAGTCTTCGGTGCAAGTTAAGAGTTCAACTAGTCCTACTAAAGAGTTAGAGAAATCTTGCAATTTAGTTTCCCTAAATAAATCTTTAGCTGCAGTAGACGAAGGTTCTACAAGCTTAGTTTTATAAGAAGCATCTAACTTATCAGATGATCTGTGAGAGGATCTACGACTAGGGCCATCCCTACCAGAGGAGAGGCTAGGGCATCCGGTGAGTTTTTCCTATTCTAGCTAGACAGACTACCGCATCTTCCCACTTTTATTTTCATTTTTTTAAAACAATCATGAATGTTACCCTACTTGAATGTGGAGCGGTTGTTACACAAGTACGGATGTGGATAGAAGTTTACTCAATTTGAAAAAATATGAATATCTTACAAGTTAGTGCCAAAGAGATAAAAGAAACGAGTCAGCTACGTGAGACGAAATAATACTCGTGTCTTATATGGTGAGTCAACCATTATAGTCATAGACAAACAACTACTCACTGCATGTACTGCTATCTCAGCAAACGAGTAAACGACAAAGAATTCACGTACATCACCATTCACCAGCTAGCACCACCGCTCTGCTCTGCTCCACTTGATGGAGACCTACTAATTTCAATCTGAGATGCAAAAAGAGAGCAAAATTTGATAGGTGTGCAAAAACTGATGGCACCGAGAGGAGAGAGAGCGCGCTGTTCTACCACCGCTGTCATGCGTCGTACACTCACCGCCGCACGACACTGAATCGCCGCCGTCAATTACAGAGAGAGAAGGTATCTGCCGATTTTGGCGGACCGTGCTCCACCCCGGTATCGACACCAATGTCCAGCTGCCGACCTGCCGCTGCCTGCACGAGTTCCTGGCTTCCTGCCGCTGCCTGCACGAGTTCCTTCCTACTGCCAGCGTCGAACCAGCTCGAGGAGGAGCGGGCCTGACGCCTTTCCTTCCCGATGTTGCCTCCTCTCCGGGACCTGCAGACCCATGACCATGAAGGTCTTCTTGCACTCGTCGGTGCGGCGGCGTTCGCGACCGGGACCTCTGCGCCTAACTCCTGGAATGTGGAATGCGAACGGGAAATAGAGCTGCGTCGCGTGGACCTCTAGCGACAGTGTGATGTAGGCAGTTCCCGCGCGGCTCCCTTTCCTTCTCTTCAATCAGCGTGGAAGAAGGAGAAATTGAGGAGGTGCGATTGGACCATCGGCGCTCAATCCGCTCGATCGCGTCATTGTTTCGAACTTGTTTGCAAAGTCAACCTGCACCGTCAGATATAAGCGAATAGACGGATATCGCGGCATCGTTCCTGAATTATTGATACTAGGTCAAATAAGGGAGAGGAGAGGGCTAGAAATTAACATCGGAAGAAACAGCTCTCCTTTCGTGCAAGAGGAGGCGGCGGCGGCGGCGGCGGCGGCGGCGGCGGCGGCGGCTAAAACCATCAATGTCTTCGTCACGGTCTCATGGGATCACGAGAAGAGAGACTACGGAAGGCGCGCACGTTGACGATCCAAAGCCAGGGACCCACTTATCGGGCTCCTCTTGCGTACCTGCCGTTACTTCGTCTAGCCGCTCTATCGGCGTGTCGGCCGGTGATGTCGTATTCATGGTCGCCGCCGGAGCACTGGTAGCTCTGTGTTCCGAGGCGTGGGGGTACATCCGGCACGGCAAATACCGTGCGTGCCTCCCCACCTTACCCACCTACAGCCGGGACATGACCGCGTCGGCCGCCAAGTCTGATCCTGTGATCGGGCGAGACGATGAGATTGACCATATTATCAGCATTCTCTGCGGCCGGACAAAAAACTGCGCTGCCCTTGTCGGTGCCGCCGGGGTTGGTAAGACGGCCATCGTCGAGGGGGCCTAGCCCAGCGCGTCGCCGCCGGGAAGGTACCTTCCATCCTAGTGGGAGCACGTGTACTGGAGCTTAACCTCAGTGCCTTGGTGGCCGGGACTAAGTATCGGGGCATGTTCGAGGAGCGCATCAACAACGTTATCAAGGAGGTGGAGGCTGCAGACGGCAAGGTGATTTTGTTCATCGACGAGATGCACATGCTTCTCGGTGCCGGAAAGTGTCGGGGTAGCCGCACCGGCGCGGCTAACATCTTGAAGCCAGCACTGGCCCGTGGGCGTATCCGTTGTGTAGGAGCAACGACTGACGACGAGTACAGCAGGTACGTCGAGAAGGACGCTGCGCTGGAGCGACGGTTCCAAAAAGTGCACATCAAGGAGCCCAGCGTGCAGTCTACCATCGCCATCCTGCAGGGGCTTAAACCTCGGTACCAGCAACACTATGGCTTGGAAATTCAAGACGCTGCTGTTGATGCTGCTGTGCACCTTGCTGAACGATATATCTCAGGTATTTAGCTTGAATTTCACCACACTTGTTTCAGGTAAATTTTTGTTAATTGTGAGCCAAGTCGCAATTTCATTTGTATAGGTCATCGGTTTCCTGACAAGGCGATTGATCTGATTGACGGGGCTTGCACCACCGTAAAGGGAAGAAAAGAATTGATAATTCACCCGGATCATGTTGCACAGGTATGCCATGCCTAATATTTCATTGGAACGTGATAGTCATGCGTGTTTTAACTAATTGTCTTATTTGTAGGTCGTGAGCCGAATGACTGGAATTCCTATAGGTACGCTTGATCAAGATGAGAAGCTCAAGTTAATCCACTTAGCGGACAGGTTGCGCGAAAGGGTAGTAGGCCAGAATGAAGCGGTCAATTCCGTTGCCGAAGCAGTGTTGCGTTCGAGAGCTGGCCTTCATCAGCCTGGCCAACCAATAGGCTCCTTCCTCTTTTTAGGCCCAACCGGTGTTGGAAAGACTGAGCTTGCGAAAGCTCTTTCAGAGGAGCTGTTTGGTAGTGAGAAGATGTTGATCCGCTTTGACATGTCTGAGTATAGTAGTCATATCTCAGTGTCGCGTCTTATTGGAGCACCCCCGAGGTTTAGTTTCATAATCTGTGCACCCCTTAAACATTAAATTATTATCACATAACCCTTTATCTATATTTACTGATATGATGATATCACATAGCTATGTTGGTTATGAAGATGGTGGACAACTCACCGAGAAAGTTAAGACGCGGCCATACAGTGTTATTCTTTTCGACGAGGTGGAGAAAGCACATCCCACGGTGTTGAATGTTTTTCTTCAGCTGCTTGATGATGGTGTATTGACGGATGGTAAAGGACGAAACGTAGATTTCAAGAATACAATCATCATTCTGACCTCAAATTTGGGGGCAGAGTTCCTAAAAGTAGGAATGGCTGAAGAAAACACAGCGGACACCGCACATGACCTTGTCATGAAACAGGTATGCTGATCATAAATAGGCCCCATAGACTTGAAAAACCTTTACAACGCTATTGTATATATATGCTTGTTGGTGCAGGTTCGAAAATGCTTCAGGCCTGAGCTTCTCAATAGACTGAGTGACATTGTTGTATTTGAACCGCTTTCACACCACCAACTGAAGGAGGTCGTGAATATCCAAATGAAAAGCGTCAGTGCTAGATTAGCAAGCAAGGGCATCTCTCTAGTTCCAAGTGATGATGTGTTGGATGTCATTGTGTCAGAATCATATAACCCAGTAAGTACAACATCTTTTTCAGCACATCGCCCTCACCTCTTAGAGTAATTAGCCTTTTTCTGCATGTTTCGGTAACCAACACTACTTTGGTTTTCGCAGATGTATGGTGCAAGGCCCATAAAAAGATGGATTGAAAAGAATATAATGACCATTATCTCCAAGATGTTGATTAATGGAGAAGCTGGTGAAGGCTCTACAATCTCCATAGATGCCGCCAATGACAAGAAAACGTTGAAGTGCCGAGTCGAAAAGAGAAAAATGTGTCAGATCATGAAGCAAGCGACTAAACCATAGGTGTAGCTGTTTCGGCACCAAGCCTGACGCGGTTCAGACTTCGATCCAAACTGCAATGTATGGTATGTAGGCTGGTAGCACGAGGTGATCATTCAAAGATAGCTTGCTAGCTCTGATCTCACACGAAAAGTCTTATTTTAGCACTATTTTTGTTTTTTGCATAGGTCACATAAATGGTTGATTTTTCTGGAAATGATTTTGTCACCACGAGGATGTAAAGATATACACACAACATTTTATTTATAATATTTTGAAATTTTAAAATAAGTTAAAAATAGATTTCAAATAAAAGAAGCATATGCAACTTAGATTAGATTCGCACATCACATACCACTCCATGCCATTTGACCTTCAGTTCTACAATTATGTGGAGCACACCACCGAAGCAAACATCAACAATATAAACAACATTAATATGAAGAGCTAAACAAAATTCAGTATGTGGAGCAACACCACCGAAACAAACAGCACCTATATAAAAAGTTGAAAAAATTCAGTCTCCCTGCTCGGTCAATCAAGCCAGACTACAATACAACATAATTCCCCGCAAAAAAATACAGCGTATGGAGGAAACATTATATATATGTAAATGGAACACATACCCATGGGAGCAAATAAAATACAAACCATGTTAAGTCCGCAGTTGGAGGAGACGACGCCGCGACACGGGGCTGTGGGGGGTGTATGTTGAGGGGCTTTCTGGCAAGCAGAGGTCGGGACAGAGCCTGATGCGGAGGCCTCGGGGACGGCCGGCGGGAGCTCGGACACCAGACAGCCAGATCTCGGGAGATGGGGGTTTGGCAGTGGGCGGCTCCATCCCTCTCGCTAGATGAGGAATGCGGCGCCCCGCTGCTACCTTCGACAGCGACAGGGAGCTTGCATCAATGGGAGGGTCACGTTAGTGGAGAGCTCAGGACGTTCAACGATCGTGAATTTTTATAAATTAAGAGCGGACACCGAACCTGTACTTTCAAAGGAAAGAAGCTGACTGGCTGTCGTTGGGTACAAATGAATGGTCGATTGTCATAAGGAAAATGCTGGTTAACCCCCGGGGGATCGCGCGCTCGCGTCCCCCATCTCCTCCTGCTGACACGCGTCCAACGCGTGGCGTCAAAAGAAGGTAGTGTATTCCTTCCCTTATCTTATTCCCACCGATGCTTTCTTCTTCCTCTCTTCTTTTCTCTCCTATCGTGCAACCCTTCTCCTCACTCCTCACCACCGCTCTTCCCTGACCCACATCCGTCCCGTCACCTGTAGCCACCATGTTCTCTCCATCCCCGCCTTGCCCTGCCTCCTCCTCAGGCTACTCCTCCCGACACCGGGCCGCACCAGATCTTCATCTCGATTTTGCTCTCCCGCGGGCGGCAGCGACGATTCGCCTCGAAGCTACGAGGACCACGACGCTCCTCTAAGGAGACGACCGCCACTGCTGCAACTTTAGAGCTAGGCTGCCTTAAAGCTGCAGGGGTGGTAGCCGAAGCCTCCAAGGAGACGACCGCTGCTGCTGCATGGTCAGGGCTCAGCCGCCATGAAGCTGCAGAGGTGGTAGCCGGAGTTGCTTCTTTTTCAAGCGGCGCCTCGTGCTGCTGCGTGGGAACGGCAGGGCAGCTACCTACGTGGGGGCACGATGCTACCATGGTCAGAGGGTTGCTGCCAGCGACGGCCGGCCTTGCTGCCTAGCGGCGGCCGGCCTTGCTGCCTAGCGGCGGCCGACCTTGCAACCTAGCGGCGGCGGCCTTGCGTCCCAGGCTCCCAGCGGCGGCCGGCTTTGCTACAAGGAGCGTCCGGTGTTAGCTACAATTGGCGAACGGCGGTGCTACAATTTGAGACCGGCGCTGCTGCAATTTGAGATCGGCGTTGCTACAGGGCAGACGGCTACCAGGGCGACCGTCCTTGCTACAATTAGAGACCGCCGTTGGTGGCCAGCGTTGCTACAACGGGCGACAAGCCCTGCTACAACGGGCAACAAGCCTTGCTACAAGGGGTACAAGGGGTGGCGGCCATTTGCTACATGGAGCTGGTGGCGTTGCTACCATGGGGCACATGGGGGCTGGTACCAGCTGCTGCATCGGTAACGCCACGTCGGGGATCTCAGGCGACATTGCGTCGGGTTCACCGAGGACGGTCGTGGCCAACAGAGGAGCGACCATCGGCAGCAGTGCTGCCGGCACGGGCGACGGGATGTCAGATCCCCTTGCAGACATGTTTTGTTTTTTCAGAGGAGCGTTGACCCTAGTTGGACGCGGGTGACGGTTTAGATCGTCCAGATCGTGCGGCTATCGACCCGGGGGATCGGAGGATTTGATCCCCTGGAGGACGCTCAGCACGCCCCTATAATTACAGCAAAGTACTAGTAGGAGCACTAGCACTTATGGTGTGACTGCAAGGGCGTCATCTACGGAATGCTCGGACTTGAAGGTGCAATCTTACACTCTGCCGTCATACCACAATCACAACTTCACAACAAAGCTTTATGTCATGTACTAGATGTAAAAGAAAATTTCATGTAACAATGCTTATATAAACCTGGAATGTGGATTTTTGTCACACTTCCGAAGGTAGTCCGTCTTTCTTGAACGAAAAAAAACTCACGTGGCAAATTGGTTCACTACAACATGGCATGCGTTTGAGGTACAAAATACTGCTCGGTATTGTACAGTATAACAAGAAGTGAAACTCAGGGAACTGGTAATTCTGTCATCTGTAAGCAAATGCTGACACTACCATGACTCCATGAGGATTGATCTTATGATAAACCGAAACCAACTGAACAGCTGCAACTACAGCATGCAAATAACTGCTCCATATCTTGGCGAGCTATACTATGGCATATAATTTAAACATCTTGTAACATACACTCTTGCCAATGCGGAAAACCAAGAGCATATAAGGGAGATGTACTCCACTCGAAACCACTTCCCACGACTAAAATGGTTGATCTTGTGATGAACTGAAACCAACTGAACAGCTGCAACTACAACATGCAAAGAACTGCTCCATAACTTGGTGAGCTATACTATGGCATATAATTTGATCATCTTGTAACATACACTCTTCCCAATGCGGAAAACCAAGAGCATATAAGGGAAAACGATGTACAATGATTAGTTCAGCTTGAAACCACTTCCCACGACTAAAATGGTGAAACACAACAAAATGGGGGGAAAGGGAGTAATATGAAGATATGACACTGAACAAAGAATAACTTACATGTGGAGGTATACTATATCACAGGGTGCTCAGCATCAACAGGACTGAAGCACGAGTGGGCCAACCCAAGTGCTAAACATATCACTCAAGGCCACCTGCACTTCGCCTGAACCATGCTCACAGCTTATGAGACCAGCTAGGAGGGGGAAGAACTGGCCGAGGTACTTCTCGAAAGACGAGTCACCAAGACCGCTGATAGCTTGCAACGTTGAGACAACAAGGGGTGCCCTGGCTGCAAGCTCCCTCCGCTTCGAAGAACCGACTGGAATAAGCCAATGGCCCAGTGGCTGTATACCACCTGAAAGGTGAGCAGGCCTTGCTGTGCTCAAGTACACCTCAAGGACTTCCTTGCAAATGCTAACAAGGTGGTTTTCCACCTCTATGCTCCCTTCTTCTGGAGCTCTGTCCAAGAATATATTCTGGAGGATAGTGAGGCACAACTGGTATGACTCGTTCTCAAGGCGTAGTAACGGCGGGTCCTGCATTTGGGTCATAGAGCCCAACTCCTGCAACTTGGTCCGCAGGTCGTTGTCACTGTTTATTTTGTGAGCATGAGTGGCAACAGTATGCAAGGCCTCAAAGAGGATTACTGTATTCTGTGACGACAACTGAGCTCTGTACATAGTATATATCTCCATCACAGCCTACAGAGTGTGAATACATGGAAGTAATTAAAACAGGGGTCATGTTGAAACTACAAGCCTGTTGCACGAGAAACATGATAAAGCAGAACGCATACACAAAATACAGTTAACGAAGGAGACTAGAATTGCTTTAGTAACTTAAATAATGGGTAAATAAGGCCATGGGGCCAAAAATGGCTACAATTAATGAAGCAGAACGCATGCACACCATACTCTCTATATTGTCATGTTAACTAGAGTTAAATTTGGACCAATTAAGCATATTCCGGTCAAACAAGCTAAGGATGGTAAGTCATTCTCATTAGTCTTATTGCGTCTGGATCAAGAAATCAGTTCTGCATTTTCTCCCTCCCACGCTCTCACCTCCCTTATTAACATGCCTTTTTGCCAAGGCGAGTTGGTGGTGGCACCAGATTTCAAGAATCCAGGAAAACAGAAGGATGATGAAAACAATATGTTTCCAGAGGCACACAAAAATAAAGATAAGAAGAAATACTACAGACCTGAATCAATAGGAGTTGGACAGCAGCTCGGCACTTGGCATCAGCAATTGCAAAATATAAGTTCCTTGATCTGGAGGTTTCTTCAGTACCATCCTCTGATGGTCGAGGTTCGTCTTCTCTGTTATCTGAAGAGTCACCATTTTGTACTGATACATTTTCAAGGTAAGCTCCAGATGAGATATAAGAAAAGTCAGGAAGTGTCTCTGTGGTAGCTTCTTTCAAAGACAGCACAACCTCTAGCCATTTTTCATCCACAAAGACAGATCCAGCACTGCTCATCAAGCGAACAAATGCAGCAATGCCTATACCAGCAAGACTCTGATGGGGACGCTTTATGAAACTTGTCAAGAGTGAAAGAACTTTCTTCAGAAGTGGATTGACAGTGTCATAGAACTTGACAAAAAGGTCTACAACTAACTGAAGTGCCAATGTGCATGTCTCGTACATCCAAGCATCTTGATCAAGTTCTGCGGGATCATTTTCTGTATTTTGTCCTTGTGAAGAACCACCAGATGGATCAATAGCATGCCGTACATAGTCAAATATTGGGAAAAGTACTGAATCAAACACCTTCTCCCACAAAGGAAGAGAGAAAAGATGGCCATGGTTTCTTAATGTGTCAAATAACACCTGCAATGAACTTTTCCTAATTTCAGGTCTAAGGTCGAAGGTAAGTTCAGATAATCCTGCAAGGTTCGAAAAGTTGGTTCCACACATTATTACTATAAAAATAATTCAAAGGAAAACAGTAGAAAGGCTACCTTGAGCCAAGTGGAGAATGTAATTACCTGCTAATAAAGGAAACCAAAAATGTATATTATCATCCTTATCAACATGCACTGCACCTTCTTGCTTTCCATCCTTGAGTGCAATGCTGTTTGAAGATGGACTTTGCTTCAGCCTTGAAGAGGATCCAATGTCACCTTCTGCCAGCTTTGCCGCACAAAATCGAAGAAAACCAATTGCGTTGAGGCTTATATCTTTGTTAAACCTACTGTTGGTAAATGCGATAAGACAGTTCACACAATCAGTGAAAGTCGACGATTCAGTCTCAGTAATGTACGGGAAGTAATCTCGCAAAATCTTCTCGATTATTTCAAAGGCCAAGAGTACAATATTTTTGTGATCATCATATGATGCCGTTGCAAAAACCTGAAAATTGTTTACACAACAATCAGTATAATGGAACAAGAATAACGCTGCTCCAAACAGCCTCGTATCAAAATCAAGGTCCATAGTGCTAGTACAGATAACATACCATGAACATGCTCTTCCATCCTGACTTCACGTGACTGACACGGGCCAGTACCATTTGAGACACACACCTTATGATCAGTTCTCTTATCTCAACAGCTCTACTCTTCCTCATTACAACAACAAAAGGCTTCATAAATTCATTTTGGAAATTGTAGTTCGCCAGTTCTTCTCGCTCCAGGAACTTCATTGCCAGCTGCCGCAATGAGTCCATAGCAAATATTGCAATTGACAGATTTTCAGAGCAGCCAATGGTAACAAAAAATTCAGACAATTCATGCCATATGCTTGACCAGACAAGCCTGATGCGGTTCATATTGTAATGCCTACAAGAGAAAAAGAAATAATCATACTTCTGTGACCATAGAGTGTAATTACAGTATAATCAAGCATATTGTAATGTGGATAACTTGTTGATATGAAGTCTTGGATTCCTTACGTGATCTCAACAATCTTCGTCAGACTAAAAACTCGTGGATCAGATGCGGACCGTAATTCCTCCATTGAAACCTTACAAAGGGCCTTTACAAAATCAATTATGCCCTCACTATTGAGATTTTGACTTCTTAAGAATACACGATTCATTTCAGCCATCCCGACTTGCTCCAAGAGGATTGTCACCGCATTATTCATTTGATCAACACCGGAAGCTTTTCCACCCACACCAGCACTGTCATAAGTACCCCTTTTAGAAGCGGCACCAGCATTCGGAGCCTTCTTTTTCAAACCAGGAATAATCGAGCTTTTAGCCTGTTTCGATTTATCAAGGTCCGGCTGTTGCAGTGCAAAGAAAGCGGCATCTGGAGGAGCACCTTCTCCTACAAGATGTAGATTCTCAAAACGAGAAACACAAGTCAATATGTGCTCCCATGCTTCTTGCAAGTAATTTCCATCTTCATCTGCAATCAAGAGAATCGCCTAGGAGGCAATCCACCACCGCAACAAAAGAATGTGAGAATGGAAAACATTTTTTTCCACTATGCTCTAAATAAGATATGGCAAACTGCAACTAGCACAATGGTGTATGCTTGTAATAAAAGCGTGCACCAGAAAAACACTCAAATGGCGGACCAAACGAGGCTAAAGGTGAGTTCCCTGAGCAGTAAGTTCATAACTTTTTCTCAGCCAACCAGAATGATGTTAGCAATTGCAAAGATACAAAATGTTCAGTACACGCAAGAAGCAAATATAGCAGCTACACCTTCTCAGAACATCACATCCAGCTATTATGATGTACTTTCCGAACATTTAGCATGAACCAGCTAAGTCACAAATCAGCTACACCTTCACTTAAAGTAAACCAACAAGAAACAAACTTCTGAATACCATTGTTTCCTTCATTGATTTTATTAGTATCGTTTTAGCCAATCATCACTAATAACAGAGGCAACTCCTCTGCTGGTAGTATACCAGCTGAGCACTACAGATTCAATATTCACACCAGATATGTAGAACAAACCTTAATGGCTTCAATATTTTTCTGCTTGATATCCGCAGCAGAGTGAAGTGATGTAAACTTGGCAAGGGAGGTAATGAAAGCATCCCTTTGAGTCTTCATCGACATAGCTGCGGTGACATGTATTGCACAACGAAATCCCTCGAGGCACTGGGATATTACAATCTCATCATCACTCTGGTCAAGTGGGACACTGAAGGCAGCAAGCATAGGAGCCCAGCAAACCTCAACCATGAACTTCAAAATTACTACATCTGTAGCTGGATAAAATACTGACCTAAATAATTCATTCAAAAAAAGAAAAAAAAATATTATTTGCAATGAAACATATTAACAAAATAATACAACTGCAAGCATAAATGGGCAAACAAAAAAAATGATCATGTAAACAGTACAAGTTAAATTGTACTTATTCATCTAGATATCCAGCATAACTTACTCAGACATACGAGCCTTTTCTTTGAATTGCTCCTGCATATGCTTAATGAGATCATCACTTGTCTCCATAGCAGAACCTCGTTTGCGTATGACAATGTTAAGAATGTTATCCAACCCAAGAATTTTGTTAGAGCTTGTTGAGTGTTGCTGTTGAGGAACAAAATCGTCTTCTTTCATTTTAATTTCTTTTTTCCAAATCCTTCCATACAAGGATCTCATAAATTCTTCTGGCAAGTCTTTCCCATCATCAATACCACGATTGTTTCTTATGAAATCTTCTGGTGACATCTGCATCAGTTATTACATTACAATAGCATCATAAAATGGGTAAAGTGTATGCTCAAACATAGATTCAAATATACCTTATTTTTGACCATTGGGTTATGTGCATCAGTGTTAAGCATTATGACTGAATAAGCAAGAACATAAGCTGTATCTGCACTGGAAAAGGCCTTTGGGTTGCATTTGCAGTAACGCTCTGCAAATTTTTCCATAACCCGATCAATCTTTTGAGCTTCTCCAGGCAACCTAAAACCTTGAAGAAAGGCTCTAATTGCTTCATCAAAATCCATATTTTGGAAATTAAAAGAATCCACATATGCATGCATGACTTTGAGGGATAAATCTTCCCTTTCCCCTAAATAATCACCAATCATTGTTTTGTTCAAGCCAGAAGCACTTTTTAGGAAAGCAGCTATTTCCTCAGCTGACTCCCCAACCTTGTTGGCATTTATTAGGAATTCAATTCCCTTTCTAGGCTTCCGGTTAAACAGAGAGATACCCTCCTGTCATTCATAAATCAATTGACCACATGAGAAGAGGGAAATAAATCAACCAAAATATAGTGGAATTGTGGTGAGTAAAACGAGAAAGAACTGCCATCACATTGCCACGTTCTCATCGAAAAATGCATAAAAGTAACTGAGTGTGGAATGAGATCCACCTGAAGTTCCATTTTGTAAGCTCGGCGCTGCTCCAGAGATGCAGCCTCTGAAACCCCATTCGATAATTCTGAATGTGAATCAGATACTTCACTAGAAGCATCTCCATTATTCTCTGTCTGGGGAAACTCATTTCCACCATCATTATCGTTTTGCTCTGATTCAACTTTAGGAGAGTCGGGATCTGGAATACGTAGCTGCTTATTCATCCAATCTCCCATGGATCTCAGGATAGAAACTAAGCATTTCATTGCTTCACTCTTCATTGTGGTATCCTGAGGTGGTACCAATGAGGTAGGGGTACCCGCAGGAGGCCCTTGAGCAGTTTTCAGCAGACCATTGACCATCCTGTTGTCCAAGGAAATGTAACAAAACAGATAAATGGTTACTGGATAGCATTTACAAGAATAAAAACTCACTAATACTCAACTATAGCAATGAACAGTGAGTGATGCAGTACCTCTCAAATATGTTCGATGAGTGCACATCACAGTCGTAATTGATGAAAATGTCAACCAAGATTTGAGAATCAGCACAGAGCTTCTCCAGAAAACGAAGAACTATCATCTTTGCTTGAAAATTTGGCTGTGCAATATTTTCCAGAACTCTTAGAATGATCATGGGAAAAAATACTCCTATCTCTGCCTTCAATCCTGGTCTAAATCTTGAAACCAGGCTAATAAAGATTGAACAAGATAGCTGAAAAACAATCATATGAGATGAGGCACAGTTCTTCAAAAGTGACAGGCACAAATACTGCTTGATAGCACCTAGAAACCTGACCAAGTTAAATAAAAGAATCAGGCCAAGAAGTGTATATTCATTCATCATATAATAAAAAAACATCATGCATATGTAGCAGTTCATGAGAAAATGTGGCTATAGCACAGTCAGTAAGAAAATACATTTGTATTAGCTGCAACATCATAGCGTACTTTAGGAACTCCTGCTCTACCTGAAAAACTAAACAGTAATGTACCTTGGTACGTTAGGCTTGATACTCCACATGCCCAATATAACTACATTACTAGCAGGAAATCCGTCAGACTAAAATTTCATACTACATATTTAACAAAAGTAATTACTTTATTGAATTGAGGGTGTTGATCACCACATCCACAAACTTCTGATCGTGATTTTTTCTGAAAAAACATGTTTTATGTAGGTGCTGACTGCTGAACAATCCCATCACAATCTGAGCAGTTTTTACAGAATTAGTCAGTCGGTACAACCTCAAGGGGCAAATGGACCATCACTACCAACTGGTTTGCTTATAGGTTCCTGAACTCCAGTTCAATCAGAAATACCAACAATGATAACAGAAACGATCAACATGACTTTCATGGGCAAAGTAACTTAGTTAGAACAAAAGGCTTTATCCCAAAACCTGCACCTACCTTTATTGTTTATAGTTATTCAACAAACAGAATTTTGTTGTCAACCAAATTAGCATTACTTGGAAGAAAAAGGGACGCATTAAACCAATAATTGTCAATGTACATAATTCTGTTTTCCTATGGCACTAGCTATCTACTGTTGCTAGCACAGTACCCACATTGTCGAGTAGTCAATGAGGCTGTTGCAGGCAAAGAAGTGTAGGATTTGCTCCCTACCAAGTAACCTTTACGGTCTGGTGCAACCTAGTTAGTACCAGAAGATCTAGAGAAGTATGGGTCCATAGATGTCGTTTTCCCAAGCTATACAAATTGATACGCATTTCCAACATATTTTACTTACTGCACGAACTAATAACATAATACTCCCTCCCTCCCAAAATGTAAGGCTCCCTTGATTTTCGCTGGTCAACCCACTTACAATTTTGACGATTTGTACTTATAGTATGTCCACCAAATTAGTATAAAGATATATGAAATAGAGGAATTTTGCAAGACAAATTTAACGATACCATTTTTTATTTTTTATATATTAGTGGTCATAGTCATGCATCAAAGACCCGTGCAAAATAAAGCACGCCTTACATTTTAGGATGGAGGGACTATAGCTTTTAATACTTCTCCATCAAGTAACAACAATTGTTGGAACTAGTTCAGTGTTGCTGCTAATTGCTCCCTGCCAAGGCCACATAGAGAGTTACCAGAGGGATGCAAGTGAGTATCTGGCCTGTTTTTTCTCAGGTTTCGCCCAACGTAATGCATGCAATTATGGTATCAGCTGTTCATCTCTGATCTCAAAACTTGACCATGGAGTGTACATATGAACTTTTTAGCATCCATGTAATTTTTTAGGAGTATTTTAATATCGTAGCAACAAGCATAAACTACACACTTCTAACTTCTGTAAATTGCAACAAGAATTTGAATACTGGTTTTTATTAGTAGATTTGTTATCCATAGAGCAACATTTCTACAAATTAATCCAAATAAATGCCTAATAATAGTTGGTTAAAGAAGTCTCATCTTTAGGCTGTAATAAGTACACCATGTTTCAGGAATAAACTGGTATTCAAGTTTTTGCACAATGCTGTTATCAGATTATAGAACGAAATTCAGAAGATCTTGGACAAAACAATAGACAGAGTTTCAGGCAAGGGATATTTGTACCTGTCGCTAGTACGGAACACAGCCCCAGCATTTTCAAGCAAGATCTTGAGAAGTTCAAGAGCAAGGATCTTCCCCCGCATAACTATCGGATCAGCTGGCGCATCCTTTGGCGGTGTCTTCATCGAGAGCTTACATAATGCCCGGAAAACCAAGAAAGCATCCCTCCTTAGCTTATTCCCAATCCTGACATCAGCGTCATCATCCAGCGTGGCCACCACGGCCCCCTCCACGCCAAGCTCATCCTTCCGTCCCTCAAGAGCCGTCTTGTACATGCTGATCTCCCAGTACTTGGCGTCCAGCATGTCCTTATCAGTCGAATCAAGCAAATCCGCAGGGTTCGCCCCTTCCTCAGCCGCAGCCGTCGTCTCAAAAGCACCATCATGGGGCATAGCAGTGCCAGTGCCCGCCCCCGCGGACGAAGCTGTCCGCGCTAGAGGGGTGAGCGCGCCATCAATGTCCCCAATGATCTTCGAGATGAACCCCTGCACGAAGTTGGGGTCGGCGGTAGGCGATCCGCCTGAGGCGGCCTCGGGCAGCTCGATCACCTCGGCCACGACGATGGGCTGCACGGGGATCGTGGACGAGTCCGCCTCCATGCGGCGGAAGACGATGACCAGCATCTGCACGAGCGACGCCTTGGCGGTGGCCTGGTTGACGGCGCTGCGGCTGCCCAGGTACATGTCGTAGCATGCGCGCACCGCGCGGAGCAGGCAGTCCCCGTGGAGGCGCACCGAGGTGGAGGTGACCGCGGAGAGGAGGGTCTTGAGGAGGAGGAGCTCGATGTGCTCGTCGTCGAGGTGGAGCGCATTGCAGGCTGCCTCGAGGAGTGTCGCGACGAGCTGGGCCGAGGGGTCGGCGGAGGGGTCGGCCTCGCCGTGGATGTAGGAGTGCGCGATGAGCCTGTGGAGGAGCTCGAGCGCCGCCTCGGCGAGCTTGGCGCTGCCGGAGGAGAGTGCGGAGGCGATGGGGGAGAGGAGCAGCTCCGAGTCCTCGAGCGAGAGGCTGCGGAGTGGGCCGGGTTGCCAGGAGGAGGATGTGGGCGTGGAGGGCGAGGTGGGGGTGGAGGGGGCGGCGGTGGGCGAGGGGGGCGGGGGCCTTTGGAGGCGGTCGAGGATGGACTTGGCGGTGTGGGAGAGCTTGGAGTGCGCCTTGTTGCGCCATGAGGCGTTCTTGACGAGCTTCTCGAGGAAGGGCACGAAGGCCTCGACGAGGCGCGGGTCGGACTCCGGCGAGGAGAGCGGCGGCGGCGCCCCGGCCGCGGAGGCCATTATTGGTGGGAGGATCTCGGTGGCCGCGGCCGTGCCGCGCCGGGTGGATCTGGATCTGCGCGGGGCGGGGCGGGGCGGGGGAGGGGAGTGACACGGTGCTGCTTTGGTTGGGGGTTTGAGGTGGTTCAGATCGGCGAGTGGGGCGAAGAGGGGAGAGATGGTCGCCTGCTCGCGTCGCGTGCGTAGATTTGCCTGGGGAAGCACCGATCGATTAGCTGTCTATGACTGGTGGGATTGAGCATACGTGGGTCCTACGTGTCAGTGAGTGTTTTAGTGGTGATCTGCGTGTTTAGAGAGCCTTGGCGGATGATCAAAGGGGGTGCGAATTGATGGGAGTGAGCTCAACGATGATGCCAGGTTGCAGGACAGTCCTGATGGGCCGTCTAAAGTTGACTTTTATATCGGGCCGCATTAGCATTTCTGGGGAACCATGGATAAGTTCGCTAGGAGGCCGACCTTAGTGGATAACATATTGGTGGTCCAGCCCATTTATTATCATCTCTGGAATCTTACACACAGGCCCTCAAAAGAAAAAGAAAAATACAACGCTGGCCTTGCACAATTACAGAGGGGGCCCTTGACCAAGAAGCAAAACGTGATCCGGTCCTCGCCCACCTCCAGATCCAGAGCGATCACCGGCACCAAGCTCGGCCTGCACCACCGCCCGCCGGGGACGGACCACTTGGGAGCGGAGCGCAGCTCGTCGTCGACGAACAGAGCCGAAGCAGTGCTGGAGCGGTTGCCCTACAACCTTGAAGTCCGGCGTGATGACGGAGCACACCGCCAAAGAGCCACCGGAGAGAAGCTCCTTCAGAGAAAGCTATCTGCAAAGGGCGACTAGGGAGACAACCTCACCTTCTCGACCAGGCCACCATGGCAGATACAAGAAGTGGAGGAGCACCTCAGCACATCTAGAGCAGAGAACAAAGGTAGAGGCATCACCTCCTTCCACCTTGGAAGCAGGCCTGAGGCCCAGATCGAAGACTGCGTGATGCCACACCAAACATCGCATCGGATCTCCCCAACCACCCGCCGGACCAGGAGCCAAAGAACTCAACTCTTCCCTCCCTCGCCACCTCGGCCGGCCGAGAGAAACGAGAGGAAAACCATAGCCCCAAACCAGCAGGTGGCCAGCAGCTGACCTTATTTCGGAGATCTGCCTCGCCGCCGTGCACTACGACCACCGAGCTTGACCGAGGGGAAGCGCCGCTCCAGATGTGCCTCGACCGGCCAGAGGGCGAGGCATCGAACTCCCAAACGCCGACAGAAACGCCGAAGACTACAACCTAAACTATCTATAGGCCGGCGCCTCGCCTTGGCAACTCCCCGACGACATTGCCGCTGAGGAGCGCCTTGGTCTGGCCCAGGGGCGACGAGGATAAGGCTAGCCGGCTAGGCTACTATAGCTGCGCGAGAGCAGTTGGGGAGCTTCACAACCTGTGAATACCTTGTAAAAACATATGTCTCATGTTTTTTCGTGTACTGTACATGAAGTGCATGGATACATAAGGCAGAAGAAGCAAATCAAGCATACCGAGTGCACATTGCTCGCTGATGTGAGCAGGAGATTTCATTAGACACAGGCTGCTATGAATTTGTGCGAAACAATGGGTGCACAGTGCGTGCACAGTGCACTGAATGTGCATGCACGATAAACCACATGAAATAAATAATGAATGAACGATTGCACGGACTGGGATCGATGATCTTGCTTAAGTGACAGACCGATCAGGTGATGGCTACTTGACTCACGTACAACGATGGAATTTTGCTCCGAACATGATTACTACCTAAATTCTTTGTACAGTCCTACACGCCAGTATTCAATCAGGAATCATTTGCAAAAATCAACAACCAAAACTGTTGCCGAAGTATTCATATGCATGCACTTCGAGTCATTGTACGTTGTTGTTAGCTAGGGGAAAGATAGCGAAAACGAGGATCACCTACCCATATGGCGCCCAACCTATATGGTGGCCGTTGGATGGAGCTGGAGATTCGTGTTTTCGTATTTTGCAAAAACACCCTAGTACTTCATATTATTCATCCCGCAGTTCAGGAGTAAGACAGAGTATAAAATCAAATCGGGAGACCGGAAACCCTAATCAAAAACGCATGATCCAATCGACCCTCCCAGGCAGAGGCCGTCGCCCCTCTCCCAGGCCGTCGCCCTCCTCCCCACTCCCCGCCTGCCTACGCCCACCTCTCGCATCGCTCCGCCTCATCCCCGCTATGCGGCGCGACCGTCGTGGTCGTTGTCCACTCCGACGGAGCCGAGATTCACCCCGACCAGATCCGGCTATTTTCCTCTTCTTTTTTTGTTTGGATCTTTGTATTCTTCTGTTGGATCTTTGTACATGAACACTACTAGAAATCTACTATTTACCGACGGTGTTGAATAATAGCCGACGGGCCATCATGACTGTCGGTAGTTACTCGAATAGCCGACGGTTTGGGAAATAGCCTACAGTTAAAGTCAAACACACACCTATGAGTATTAATACCCGACGGTCCCATGTAATAAACGAAGGGTTTGAAAAAACACACATTCATATGATAACATGGCCGGCAGGGGTGACCAATTGCCGAGAGTGCACATTGGGCACATAGTTATCTGAGATAATACGCAACGGTGATAATAGATAACCGAGCGGGACTAAAAGACCCATGGTTATCATGTGCAATATCTGACAGTGAACTGGTAACACATGGTTATTAGTGGGAGATGCCTGACAGTCATAACATATAGTCGTGGGGAAAAGTTCACTCTAAGTTATTTGTCCTTATAGACGATGGTGTTATATCAATACTCAGTTATTTAGATAGCCGATGGTGATTACAAATATCCGACAGTTGGTCACTGTCACATATCCATTAAAAATTACTCTTATTTTCTTGTAATAAATACATGAATATAATGGAACTAGGGACTATTATCTATAATTGACTATATCTGATCAAAATAGATGTGTAGTTGCATGCAAAAAAGTGAAACCACTTATTATTCATAATTAAGTTCATGGGTGATTCTAATTGATCAATAAAATGCAATTTAATGCAGTTCCTTTCTTAAAAGTAGGGCTCGAGTAAACAAATTTTTATTTTTTACATACTTGTGTTTTTAGTTTTATGCAGTTTCGTGTGGAGAGAAGGAGACGAGTAGGGGAAATATGAGAGATGACGTGTGGGATCCACATCCTCCTCACCATATAGTTTCTCATGAGCATTGGCATTAGTCCTCTCGTGTGTATCTTGCTTTGTTTGTGTCGTTGTCATAACCATCTTAGATGGTCATAAGTGGCTACCCTACTACCAACCTCATAACTGGTTCTTATATTACATAAAACTAGCTGAATTGCTCGTGCGTTGTCAAGACCACTACCCACACCTCATGCCACAACACCTTTCCAGCACGCCCCAACCCTCGATAAACTTCAAGAACTCCGGCAACAACACCACTACATACACTTAACGAGGTTTGGATTGACGATCCCGCTATATGACCATCGCCCACATAAACTCAAGGATTTCCTTGTTAGTTCATGTAGACCATAGAAAATGTGCGTGATCCACACTTCTCTCTCACTTATAGCTGATGGTTGGTGATGAGTCCTTTTTGCGGTGACATATGGATGAAATTCCAATGTAGACAATATTTATTGGTATTCGTACCCACATGGATCGACGGGATATATACACATTGTGGCAAAGATGGGGCACCTTTTTTACCCAAGACTAAATTTGGCTCCTCAACTCTTGTAGGAGAACACATTTGATCTTTCTTGTATAATATTTTACATTGGTCCTCTTCAATATTGAAATCAATGTATATAATAATGTTGTAGTGTTTTCATATATGTCCTAGCAAAATATAGGAGAAGTTCAAAAAAAGGAAATAAGTGAAATATTGAAGTTTATTTTCTTTGATTTCATGAATTAAATACATAAAAAACATTTAATATATTACACCAAACATACTATACTATGGAACAGAGGTACTATCTAATCTGGCAAAGAGACAATGTTTCATAAAATATGTTGAAACACCTAAGGATTAATTTAAAGATGTCAAAAGGAGTACAAGTATATATATATATATATTAAATCCATGGTTTCCTTGACTCCTAGAATATTTATTATTGTCAATAATTTATAAAATCCTGAAAAAATTATCAGCTTGGCAAGGTTACCTATGTTTATCTCCATTTTTTCCTTTTTCAGTACTATTTTAATTTTCTACCGTGGCAGCGTGTACCGTGGAGGCAAAGCTAAACTGGATACTGCTGGTTGTACATATTCATCGTGTGCGTTGGCCAAGCTGTTTAGTCAACAAGCTACAGGTACCGCATCTTCTATCGCCTTGTCTATGTTCAGTCCACCAAAATTCCCTATCCAATTGTTGTCTAATATCTCAGCTGGCACTAAATGGATCAACGGCTGGGCAGAGCCGCAAAGGAGGATCTCAAGCGACCGAGTGATACGTCTAAAACGTATCTATAATTTTTGATGCTACATGCTTGTTTATACACTATTTTCTTTGTGTTTTGTTACACTTCGTGGCGTTTTTATGCATTTTCTGGAACTAACCTACTAACGAGACGCCACAGTGCCAGTTCCCTGTTTTCTGCTATTTTTGTCTTTCAGAAAAGCTACACAATAAATATTCTCGAAATTGGACGAAATAAAAGCCGAACCTCCTATTTTTCCAGAAGTGTCGCGAAGTCCGAAGATAGGACGGAGGAGGGCCAGGACCCGGCCATACCCTAGGGCGGCGCGGCCCAGGCCCTGGCCGCGCCACCAGGGGGTGATGCCACCTGGTCCACCTTCTAACGCCGCCCTTCCGCCTATATATTCCCCTCGACGGGAAAAACCTAAAGGCCCGATCAATTTTCCACGAACCTACTGCAAGCCGCCATCGTCATCGACGCGAGATCGGTAGGGTCCAGAAGCTCTTCCTGGCACCCTGCCGGAGAGGGGAATCCCTGCCGGAGGGCTTCTTCATCACCATGATCGCCTCCGGAGTAATGTGTGAGTAGTCTACCTTGGACTATGGGTCCATAGCAGTAGCTAGATGGTCGTCTCCTCCACCATGTGCTTCATGTTTAGATCTTATGAGCTACCTATCATGATCAAGATCATCTTTGTGTAATTCTACATGTTGTGTTTGTTGGGATCTGATGAGTATTGATACTATGTCAAGTTGATGTGCTGAATTATTATCTTTATGTTATCTCTATGTTGTTTATGATCTTGCATGTTCTCCATTGCTAGTAGATATCTTGGCCGAGTAGATGCTACTGACTCCAAGAGGGGGTATTTATGCTCGATATTTGGGTTCATGCCTCTAGTAATCTAGGGGAGTGACAGAAACCTCTAAGGTTGTAGATGTGCTGTTGCCACTAGGGAGAAAACAACATTCTTGTGTTCAAGGACATTTGCATTGTTTACATTACGCACTTTGCTTAATGCAGTTATCTGTTGTTCGCAACTTAATACTCAACGGGTGCTCGGATGACACCTCGAGAGTGGATTATTAGTCATAGATGCAGTTGGATTACGGTCTATGTATTTTGTCGTAATGCCCAGAGTGAATCTCATAGTGATCTTCATGACATATGTATGCTATCTTTATTCTATCAATTGCCCAACTGTAATTTATTTACCCAGCATGTTGTTATTTATCTTATGGAGAGACACCACTAGTGAACTGTGGACCCCGGTCCAATTCTTTTACATTGCTATTACCGTTTTACTTTTACTCGCATTATTTACATTTTTGCAAACTATTACCTTTTACCACTCGATATACTTAATCCTTTGTTTACAGCAAACTGGTGAGATTGACAACCTTATCGTAAGTTGGGGCAAAGTACTTGGTTGTGTTGTGTGCAGGTTCCATGTTGCTGCTGGTGAAAAGCTACACGCCGACAAGTTATTTGGTGCCATTATTCGGAGTGTCGCAAAGCTAGCGGGCATCAACCTTCGGAAGTGTGGTTTTTTCTCCTACTAGTTTGATAAATCTTGGTTTCACAACTAAGTGAAACTTGCTATTGTGCTCATCATACCTTTCTCTTGGGGTTCCCAACTGGGTGCCTACTACGCACCATCAAGCATTTTTTCTAGCGCCATTGCCGAGGATAAAAAAGATTTCTGCAAGGGGAGTCTCTCGCTTCCAACATTTTACTTTGTTATTGTTTTGCTTTATTTTATTTTTGCTTGCATCGTTTTATAAAAAATTCAAAAAAAATTAGTTCCTTTATAGTTGCTACTTTTACTTGCTTGCTTTTAGTGTTGCTAGAATGGGTACTCCTGAGAACACTAAGTTGTGTGATTTTACTAGCACCAAAAACAATGATTTTATCTGCACTCCTATTGCGCCACCTGCTCTCGAGGCAAATTTTTATGAGATTAAACCTGCTTTGTTGAATCTTGTTATGAAATAGCAGTTTTCTGGTGCCAGTTCTAATGATGCTGCAGCTCATCTCAACAATTTTGTTGAGCTATGTGAGATGCAAAAGTATAAGGATGTAGATGGTAATATTATTAAGCTTAAGCTGTTTCCTTTCTCTTTAAGAGGAAGAGCTAAGGATTGGTTGCTATCTTTGCCTAAAAATAGTATTGATTCTTGGGATAAGTGTAAGGATGCTTTTATTAGAAAATATTATCCTCCTGCTAAGATTATAGCCTTGCAAAGTGATATTATGAAGTTTATATAGTTTGATAATGAACATGTTGCTCAAGCTTAGGAAAGAATAAAATCTATGATAAAGAATTGTCCCACTCATGGACTGACTACTTGGATGATTATCCAAACTTTTTATGCAGGACTGATTTTTTTTTCAAGAAATCTATCTATTGGAGGCACTTTTATGTCCATTAGCTTGGGCGTCGCAATGAAGCTTCTTGATAATATGATGGAAAATAATAATTTCAACAACAGTGCTTATAGTAACAATTTTGCTAGCAACAATTATAGGCCATATCCTTCTACCAATGGTAATGGTTATGGTAACTCTTATGGTAATTCCTCCAATAACACTAGGGGCGCGCCCTCTGAGCTTGAAGTCATGATCAAGGACTTCATCGGTAAGCAAACTGGTTTTAACAAGTCTGTTGAGGAAAAGTTGGGTAAAATTGATATTCTTGCTTCTAAAGTTGATAGCCTTGCTCTTGATGTTAAACTTCTGAAACTAAAAGTGTTGCCTAATGATGTGAAAGAAAGCAATACTTTGAATGTCATTCAAGTTAGAATTAATGAAAAATGTTAGGATGTTAGCAACATTGCATGCCAAGTGGGAAAGAGAAGATGAGATGGCTAGAAAGATGAAGGTATGTACTTTTACCACCTCTAATGATGTTGTTTCAAATGCTAGCAATCCTCTTACTTTGATTGGTGTAGAGAAAACTCCTACTCCTTGTGCGAAAAAGCCCAAAACTGCAAAAATATTTTCTACAAAAAGTGCTAAAAAATTTCGGAGTATGGGAGATAATTGCTCTACTACTTTTAATGATTTTGATGTTGATGGCTGCAACATATCCGAAGTTATTTTGTTATTGCAAAAGCTTGCTTTGAGTCCTAATGCTAGTTCTATGAATGTTGCTTTTACAAAGCATATTACAAATGCTCTCATGAAAATTAGGGAAGAAAAGTTGAAACAAAAGGTTTCTATTCCCAAGAAGTTAGAAGATGGTTGGGAGCCCATCATTGATATGAATGTTAATGGTTTTGATTGCCATGCTTTATGTGATCTAGTTGCAAGTATTTCTATTAGACCTAGAAAGATTTATGATATGCTTTGTTTACCACCGCTTGAAAAGTGTTATTTTGATGTTCCTCCTACTGATGTTGCTAAGAAGAAGCCTTTGGGAAGGATTAATGATGTTCTTATTATAGTTAACAATAACCTTGTTCCCGTTGATTTCCTTGTTATAGATGTTGAATGCAATGCTTCATGTCCTATTATTTTGAGAAGACCTTTTCTTTGAACTGTAGGTGTCATCATTGATATGAAGGAAGGCACTATTAAATATCAATTCCCACTCAAGAAAGGTACGGAACACTTCCCTAGAAAGAGGAAGAAATTAGTTTTTGACTCTATTCTTAGAGCAAATTATGAACTTGATGCTTCATCACCATATATTTCTTGATTTCCACTTTCTGCGCCTAGCTCAAAGACGTTAAAGAAAAGCACTCTTGGGAGATAACCCAATGTTTTCTTTTCAGTACTTTTTATTTTATTTGAGTCTTGGAAGTTATTACTACTGTAATGACCTCTCCTTATCATTTTTATTTCGTTTTTGTGTCAAGAAGAACCTCTAATTTGAGGGAGGTAAGATTTGGGGAAGTTGCTGTCCTAAAACAGATTTCTACGCTGCACCGTAAAAATTCGTGAAAATTCTCAGAATATGTTTTTGATCTGAAATTTATTGTGCATATGCCCCAGGTTATATGCAAACTTCCATTAGTTTTGCACTTTTTGATTTGAGCAATAGAAGGTCCTCAAAAAAATAAATCTTTGTCAGCTATTCTATTTTGACAGATTCTGCCACTATTTGTGTTTGCCTCTCGATCGCTTTCTTTTTGAGTTCTTTTGATCACGAAACTTGTGAGGAAGTTGCTACAGTAGCTTATACTTTAATGGTTGGTATATTTGAGTTTGAAACTAAACAAAAAGGGGGATTTATTATCATGTTCGTGCTAATGTTGCTAACAGAATTGTGTGAAATTTTGTATGAAGGAAGTTTTCAAGTGTAGGGAATGGAGAGTGATGAGATGGGATGAAGTATGGTCAAAAGCTCAAGCATGGGATGCCCATATCACCCCAAGAAATATCCAAGAGGTACAAGCGTCAAATCTTGGGGGTGCCCCCGAGGCACCCCTTCTTCATCGGCAAAAATCAGGTCACCTTTCAACACACTATATTTTTATTGCTTCATATTCTATGCATTTTTTTGGAGCGTCTTTACTTTTGCTTTCAGTTTTCTTTTGTTTTCTTTGCTGCAATAAATGGTTGGACCCCAACAAATTTCTTTTGGAGAAGAAATACTTCATTTTTCATTGCTAAGAACACTCTAGTTTTCACTCTTATCATTCAACGAGTGTTCTCTTTTTCTAGTACTGCATTTAGCTTTTGTTTTTCGCCTTGATTTTTGTTCAGATCTTGTTATATCTTTGCATCAAGGTGTATTTATACCACTGGTATATGTTGGTTTTCATCAAAAGAGTTGTCTCAAAAAGGTTTGAATGGTGTTGGAAAAGAGAAAAAAGTTTCATGCCTATAGTGGTACAAATGGGAGCTTGTTTAGACTGCGGCTTAGACTTTTGCATGTCATGCTTGATGTCATTTTGATAGTATGCTTAGTAGTTTTTGCTGTAGCATGACTTGTCACAAATGACTGATATTGCTTAATGAGCCTTTAAAAAAATCATGCGTTGTTTTTGTTATATGGGAGCATATTATTGTGGTTTTCGCCTTTGATGCTTTATTTGGGTTGACTTGGCGCATGCTTACAACATGTTTGACTCTAACAAAGTCACCATAAGCCTCTATGATCATTTGGTTTTTAACTTGTGATACCACTTTATGCTTCGGTTAATGATGTTTTGTTGCTATGTATGATTATGGCCGTTATTGCTCTCTTAATTGGTCGCTCCTAGTCTTTTGCTAGCCTTTATTTTGTACTGAGTATGAGCTCTACTCGTGCATCCAACTCCCAAAAACTAAGTTTTCCAATGTGTCCACCATACATACCTATTAGCAATTTGCTCCAAGTACATTCGACATGCTTTTATCTATCCTTCAAATTAAACTTTTTGGTGTTATGTGAAAATTAGTCAGTAAAGCTCTCACGAATCTCACGGCACACTTGACTTTTCTCGTTTTTAATAATTTTGACATTGTGGCTCTCTTATGTTGATGTTATGCTTGCAAGTTGTAAGTTGGAAATTATCCCAGCCATGCCGTCGTGGGGCAAGCTTCAACATTGTACTTTCTTTCATTTAGTTGATATCGTGATCTTTTGTTTATGGATACTTGAGATGTGAAATAAGTTTGGATCTTATGAGCTCATGGAGTTTGTATATGTGTTAGAGAAACACCTGGGCCGCTAATCTAAGCCATGCATCATTCATGGTGGAAATTACAGCATGCCCATAGTGAACATTCGACGACACATCTCACAATAAAAAGCTATACCAATGGTAAATAAAAGAGATGCCGAGGTGTTCATTGTCTGTTTGTCTTGTCATTTTGATGTGGGCTTGTTCCATGTCATCGGGCAAGAGATACCCTGTTGGCGGTTCTCAATGATACATGTATGCTTACAATGACAAGAACTTTCTTGGTACCTAAATCGAGTAGCATGAGGTTTAGGTATTCGTACTTCACGGGACACGAGGTTTTCAACTTACTAGGTGAATGCCCGTACGTTGCTACGGGTCTTTAATTTTTTTGCCTCCTATGTAAACATAATATATGTGAATGTTCTTATATTTCAGCGGCATCACAGGTCAGCCAAGGGAAAATGTTTGGGTTACTTGTCTCTCTCTCACACAAAAATCGATAACTATGCTTCATAGTCTTCCGAATATCCGCAATTCTTTTTTATTTGAGATTTACTTTATACACTGAGATTATTTTACACATTCAGAATTTCAGATTAACATTTATTGTACCTTAATGAGTAATGTTGTAAAGATTAATGTGCCCCGCGTCTCAATCTTGGAAAGATTAATGTAGACTGTGACAGCCTGACATTGATTTACACATCCATCAATGGACAAGTAATCTCTGGCACCAATGATGCACATGTATGTAACTATCAGGATGGCTGAGGAAAATGCGGCAGTGTTCTTAAAAATGTAATCGATAGTTTTCTACTGGACAAAGTAAGTTTGTCAAAATAAAATACAACTGAATAACAACATGAAACCCCGAACTAAGTAAGTTTGCCAACTGCATATCCATCTTCCTTTCTCCTTTCCTGTACTCTGAATTGCCCTGCTCCTCTAGAGCTGCATAATAAGGCAAAAAATATCGTTGTAGGATAACCTCCTCGTCATCCGAAGGCAGCGAGATGCCTGCAATGGAGCTCTTGACAGCGACGAAGGTTCCTATACTATGAACTGCGCATTTTCAACATAGATAAATCAAAATAAAATTAAGGTTTTCTTGAACAATGAACTGTAGAAAAACAACAGCAATCATGAATCAAAAAATTAAGCCCATTTGTAGAGTAAAACTTGTATGTGTAGCATATTTCAACTTGCAGTCCAGAACATTATAACTTATTCTCATCCAAGAGACCAAGACTCAATCACGAACATGATCTACAATATGTGTACTGCTCATACTTTATTTACACAAGCATGCAAGCAATACACATATTTACAAAGCAAATATATGAAAAGTGAAAATTGTTCTTTCGACAATGTAAACAAAAAAAAACTTGCTACCTGTGATTTTTTATGCCTCTCTGGATACACATATTTACAAAGCAAATATATGAAAAGTGAAAATTGTTCTTTCGACAATGTAAACGAAAAAAACTTGCTACCTGTGATTTTTTATGCCTCTTTGGGAAGCTAATTTCTCCAGACTCCATGCGTCTGATTACCCTGACTTCTATACAGTACATGAAATTGCAAATATCAGACCAAGACTATAAATTTAAGGCATGAAAGTTTAAGAAATCTTTTTGCCATGGATGAGCAGATGTCACTTTCAATTTTCAAATATGCATACATACACCGTGAAACAACCGAGGGCGTCTTCAATAACATGGAGAAAATTCACAATCAATCAATTTCTCCCAAATGTACTATATTAGAGTTATGGGCACTTTCTTTCAATTTATTTCTCTTCCTACTACACCACCAAAAAATGCCATGAATTTGTGGCACTGCATTGTGAATATAGAACATATGGACACATATTTATGGTACTTATAAGAAAATGGTAGGCAGAACATAATCTCCAATCCTTAACTTCATGTTGTTGTGACACATCGGGCATCAGCTATTCTAGCAAGACAAAAGATGCAATTCTGATTCCATTGCAAGTTACTCTAGTAGAACAACTACGCCATAAATCTAATTTGTAACCACAACCTCTCTGGGTGATTTACTCCGAATTTTGTTTCTGAACTCCCAACCTCAAAGATTGGAGCAATAAGCAAAGCATATAAGAGGAATACAGATTGATGGCTGACCGCTCCCAACTTCGATCTCACATCAAACATAGATCTGTATACTTACGGATTGTGAGGGTCTAATCTGCAGAACAGGACCAAAAATTAGCTGCACGCTCAAATGGCTTTCATAGTGACAATATGTAAGAGAGGAAGAATGGCTGAAAAAAGATAGAGAAACAGCGGTGAGGTATGGGCACTTACGGTTACGCGCAACAAACAATGGAGCTACCGCAATGGCAGGAAATGTTGCCCGACCCCTGCAGTGTCAGCACACAGTGATCAAACTCGTCCCTGCCTCCTCTCCATGCCTGCTCGAGTGCACGAGGGTTGGATGCAGCCAGCGGAGGGCGCTTCGGGGCGTGCGGCGGCTGGCGGCCGGCAACGTTGAAGGATGCGGCAGCGCGACCGAACCCCAGGTGGCGGTGACGCTCTTTTGTGGGAGACGAAGGGGAGCTCAGGGCGTGAGGGCTGATGTCGGTCCGGAGCTCCGTGTGTGTGTGCCTGCGGCCTACGGTGTGTTGCGGCGGGCTGAACCTAAAAAAGAAAGTTTCATCTGTCGCCCCTATAACGAACGGGTACGGTAGGGTTCCGTCCGCCGCCCGCCGCCCTGCCGGCTTCCACCACCTCCCATTATCCGCCCGCCCTACTTCTCTAGCGCAGTCCCGACAACCCTCCTCCACCTCGCCGCCCGCTCTTCTCCATCGCCGATGCTAGCACCTCCCAGATGCTCCCCTCTCCGCGTAGATCGATCGTGCCTTCTCTCTCCTACTCGATCGGCCGACGCGCCCCTGCCCAGCGCTCAGCCATCGCCGACCTCCTCTGACCGCTCGCCGTGCCCTAGCTCAGTACTCTGGATGTCGGTGACCTTCTCCGCTCGCTGCACTTGTGGCCAGCTCCCCACTACGCAACTGCATGAGAGTCTAGGCGAGAGACCGCCAGACAGGCGAGGGGACGCGGGCTAGAGAGGAGGGCGACCTTTGGCTTCTAGGTGAGGGAATGAGCGACGAGGTTGAGGGGATCGATCAGGGATGACCGCATCAAGCGCATCTCACAACTGCCGAACTGTGTCTGGCTGCGTGTTGTGATGTGGTGGAGAACGAAGGAAGAGCAATGTTGTGAGAGGATGGGACATGGTCAGAGGGCGTGCGAAGCGGAGGAGTTTTAATTGCTCTATTCTTTTCCGTGATTGATGTTTCTGTTTCCGATAATTAGGGTGATTGCGGTTGACTTTCATTTTTTTCGCGTGATAAGCGTGATTTACGTTTTCATATTTCTCTGTGCGTGAGCCGCCAAGGGGTGAGGGCACTATGGATGGATCGCATATGGAGGGGTAGAATTGGAAGTCAAATGATGTAGAGAGAAAATGCCTTCACCAACTCGAAACCAATAGTAATGACGATTTGTTAAGCATATGCTTCATAATTGTACTCGCATTAACCTTAACCATTCAAGATGCCTATGATGGGGGCAACGAGAGCTCAAAGCTAGTAAGTATCATAATTTTTGGAGGTTTATAAAACTTGCAATCACTGCTTCCCTCTGCGAAGGGCCTATCTTTTACTTTTAAGTTGAGTCTCCACCTTCTACCTTTATGCACCGTCTAAGAGAGCATAGTTGCTATTCTGAGTTTAATGTGCATAGTCCCAAAGTTTATCATTGATTGATTCATGATTATGGTTTTGCTTGTTCTTAAATTATTTGTATCTAGTCGCCCTCTTAAACTTGAAGGTGTCCTATGCATTTATATTTTGCTACTCCATGAAGGACAAGCTGAAAACCACTTTACTATGTTTTTCTATATGATTTGAACACACACTTGACTTTCAATGTTTCATTACTCATGATCTTTCGTTTGTGTTACTTTTCATGTTATAACATGGTTGCTAAGTTTTATTGTCAAGATTATGTCTCTTATGCCCATATTTTAAGTACTTTGATCCCATCACTCAATGCTTTACATCATTGATCAAGATTATGATGGTGCATGTTACCTCAAAAATTATTGTTTTTTTATCACTTACCTACTCGAGGACGAGCAGGAGTTAAGCTTGGGGATGCTTGATACGTCTCAAACGTATCTATAATTTTTGATGCTCCATGCTTGTTTATACACCATTTGCTTTGTGTTTTGTTTTATGCATTTCCTGGAACTAACCTACTAACGAGATGTCACAGTGCCAGTTCCCTGTTTTCTGCTATTTTTGTGTTTCAGAAAAGCTACACAGGAAATATTCTCGGAATTGGACGAAACAAAAGCCGAACCTCCTATTTTTCCAGAAGCGTCGTGAAGTCTGAAGATGAGACGGAGGGGGGCCAGAACCCGGCCACACCCTAGGGCGGCGCGGCCCAGGCCCTGGCCGTGCCACCAGGGGGTGAGGCCACCTGGTCCACCTCCTAACGCCGCCCTTCCGCCTATATATTCCCCTCGACAGGAAAAACTAAAGGCCCGATCAATTTTCCACGAAACCTACTGCAAGCCGCCGCCATCATCGACGCGAGATCGGGAGGGTCCATAAGCTCTTCCTGGCAACCTGCCGGAGAGGGGAATCCCTGCCGGAGGCCTTCTTCATCACCATGGTCGCCTCCGGAGTGATGTGTGAGTAGTCTACCTTGGACTACGGGTCCATAGCAGTAGCTAGATGGTCGTCTCCTCCACCATGTGCTTCATGTTTAGATCTTGTGAGCTGCCTATCATGATCAAGATCATCTTTGTGTAATTCTACATGTTATGTTTGTTGGGATCCAATGAGTATTGGTACTATGTCAAGTTGATGTGCTGAATTATTATCTTTATGTTATCTCTATGTTGTTTATGATCTTGCATGCTCTCCGTTGCTAGTAGATATCTTGGCCGAGTAGATGCTAGTGACTCCAAGAGGGGGTATTTATGCTCGATAGTTGGGTTTATGCCTCTAGTAATCTGGGGGAGTGACCGAAACCTCTAAGGTTATAGATGTGTTGTTGCCACTAGGGAGAAAACAACATTCTTGTGTTCAAGGACATTTGCATTGTTTACATTACGCACTTTGCTTAATGCAGTTATCTGTTGTTCGCAACTTAATACTCAACGGGTGCTCGGATGACACCTCGAGAGTGGATTATTAGTTATAGATGCAGTTGGATTACAGTCTATGTATTTTGTCGTAATGCCGAGAGTGAATCTCATAGTGATCCTCACGACATATGTACGCTATCTTTATTCTATCAACTGTCCAACTGTAATTTGTTTACCCAGCATGTTGTTATTTATCTTATGGAGAGACACAACTAGTGAATTGTGGACCCCGGTCCAATTCTTTTACATTGCTACTACCGTTTTACTTTTACTCGCATTATTTACATTTTTGCAAACTATTACCTTTTACCACTCGATACGCTTAATCCTTTGTTTACAGCAAACCGGTGAGATTGACAACCTCATTGTAAGTTGGGGCAAAGTACTTAGTTGTGTTGTGTGCAGGTTCCACGTTGCTGCTGGTGAAAAGTTACACGCCGACAAGCTATTTGGTGCCATTGTCTGGAGTGTCGCAAAGCTAGCGGGCATCAACCTTCGGAAGTGTGGTTCTTTCTCCTACTGGTTCGATAAACCTTGGTTTCAAAACTGAGGGAAACTTGCTGCTGTGCTCATCATACCTTCCTCTTGGGGTTCCCAACTGGGTGCCTACTACGCACCATCACCGAGCATCTCGTGCATCTGGCGGTGCACATCAGTGATCGGTGGCATGCGGCGTCGGCGCGGTCTGCGACTATGTGTGGCAGCAGGAGCTCGTTCAAGCCCGACGACGGCGCTGACTATCTGGTATGTTTGGATAAACCCACTGCCAAAATTGCTACTAGTTCACCGTGCTGCTAATGCTCCTACAGTTATGTGCTTGTTCGCGAATGCTAATTTCCTTTTATTTTATGATTTTAGGGGTCATTCGCTCTTGTCGCGGCCCAGACTCGATCCGGGTCAGGGGACGGTGCACCAAAACAGGTTCCATTGTACTTTGGCGCGCCTACAAACAGAGTTCGCGCTTTCGCTGCCCGTGAACAAAATTCACGCTCTCACCGCCCACAAATAGGATTCACGCTCTCTCGCCCCCCACGAACTGAATTTGCGCTCTCGTAGCCCACTAGTTCCCAAAATTTCGCAGACTCCCGAGCCTCTTCCGACCATAATGTACTCATCCAGTTTCCCCCAGCACCAATGTCCACTTTTTGAACCTTCTTCTTCTTGGATGTTTGAGGTGTGCTTCACCTGCGATGGACGACGACGACCACGCAGCGCACGGCGGCTCCTCTACTTCCATAGGAAGAGAAGAAACAGGACGAGACAACAATGGCAGCGCACCAAGGTATCTCCTCCGTCTTCATGCCCTCTATTCTTTACCCCTTAACCTCTGTCATGCGCCCTCTTGCTATGGAACTAAGGGTGTGTTGCTGATATGTAGCTAGATTGTTTATTGACGATGTGAGAACTGCATGGGTAAAATAGTATTCTGCACCACTCAAAACATCATTCTCAAAGCTTGACCAAAAAGTTGGAAGTTGGTCTGCTCCTATGGGTGATCGTGTTGTCCCCACAAGTAGTCTTCTTTGGACAATCTAATGGGTTAATGTTAAACTGAACAAACTGACTTAATGTATGACTTTATATTTTTTGGAGGATTTGGGCATTTCAACAGAAAGCTATTTTTCTAGCCACAACATCCAATCTTGTTGGCTAGTATTTGTTGTTCCTTATAATCTCCCTCCTGAAATGTGCATGAAGCAAAATAACCTGATTCTTGCACTAGTAATTCCTAGTCCGGATCATCCGGGAAAGAACTTGAATGTTTTCATGCAGCCCATGATTGATGAAATAGATGATTTATAGAAAAATGGTGCACTCAGTTATGATTGTCATAGTAAGGAAAACTTCACCACGAAGGCAGCTCTATTGTGGACTATTCATGACTTCCCAGCTTATGATTTAGTAGCATGTTGGAGTACTCATGGCAACCTTGCTTGTCCTATATGTGGAGGTGACATAGACACATTTTCTTTGAAGAATGGGCATAAACCGTGTTGGTTCGATTGCCATAGGAGATTCCTTCCACCTAACCATGCATTTCGTAGGAGTTTGAATTGTTTCCGTAAGGGAAAAAAGGTTTTTGATCCTCCACCAAAGCGCCTCTCCGGGCAGCAGGTATATGAACAGCTCCAAAGCCTTGTTCCCAATGAAACCGGAAAAAGTATGTATGCTGGTTTTGGGAACGAGCACAACTAGATCGGCATAAGTGGTTTATGGCAACTCGAGTACTATGAAAAGTTAATGCTTCGCCATAACATCGATGTAATGCACAATGAGCAAAAATGTTGATGAGGCATTGTTAAGCACATGCCTTCATATTCTGGATAAAACTAAGGATAATATTAAAGCTCGTCTAGATATGCAGGATATTTGTAAGTTGTAACATCCCAGAACGTAGGACAACTCCGGGGTAGATTAGAAGGGCTCTTGTGCATTGCATCTGAAATTACAAGATTTTTTCGCGCTTTTGTCACTAAAACCTAAGAGTGATCGAATCTCTCTTCGAGGGGGAATGGTGAACTCTCGAAGTGCGAAAGATTTGGATATGACCTCTTTTGATCTATTGTTGTGAGAGGTGATGAATTAAACAAATAACCCTAGCTATAAGCTTTGGAATTTGAACTAAGATTTGAATCAAGTTGAATTTGAATCTTGAATGATTGAACTTAGAATTAAAAAGCACATTTAGAAAGGATAAACATTAATAAAGAATAAATATATAGAAATATAAACATCAATAAAGTTGGAGAAAACTTAAACTTTATTGATCATCAACACATATTACATTGTCTTTACATAATTCATGAATGAAAGAATATTACAACTTGGAATGAATCAAAGATAATTACAAAAGAAGAAATGGAAGATTACAAGTTACAAATTCAAAAAGAAAACTAAAAGTCTTCTTTCTTTCTTTCCTTTCTTCTTTTCTTTTCTTGGCACCTACAACCAAATAAAAAGAAATAGCAAGTTTGCCAAGATAGCATTTACCAAGTGGCATTCAGAAATAACAGGCCACTATAGATAATCATCAGGAGGTTGAGCTTATCACCAAAGCTCTCGGGTAGAAATATCCCAAGGCAGCCGAGATGGGCAAGGCAGCTCACAGCAACATAGTCACCAGGTGCATGTACTAAGGTGTCAAGCACCCAAGTAACAAGGGCAAGTATAAAAGTATCACATAGGGGAAATTTGCTCGGCCAAAGATCACAGTCGACCAAGAACAGCACCATCACACCACCAACAGCAACACCCCAAGAACACCATCACAATCAAGATCACATCACCATCACTGAATCACCACCACATAAACAACCCTGCTCATGTGTTGAGCAACAGGGGAGATTCACACCCCAGCACATCATAAAACAACCATCCATCAAAGCCAAAGACCAACATGGTCACATAGTTCAACTAGGAACTAGGTCAAGCAGCTAGGAGGAGCAGGCTAGCCACAAGAAGCAGGAAATCAGAATTATTCCAGAAGAACAAGCTACTCTTCAGTAGCAGGTTATTATTAAACCACAGCACACATGAGTGCTGGGAGAGAACTCACAAGTTATTCTCCCAGGCAGACTACACAGAGCACAGCCACACAGTGATCAAGCAAAGCTTGATGGAACAAAGGCTTTGGTCATCATTTGGATGTCCGGGAGGCCATGACCTTGAAGGCAAGGCCATCCACAAAACCTACTCCCTAACACATAACCTTATCTGGGAATTTCTCAAAGGAAATACTCACAGAAATAGGAGCAAGGCCAGGAGTGGCACATGGGTTGCCTAGCTAACAAGACTAAGGCCTAAACCTAGAAAACCATCAGCTTTGTCAATAAAAAATTGATCAAGTTCAGTTAAGCATCTGGGAAAAGTGGACAGTGACACTTTCAATCAGTTAAGCCACCAGCAGATCACCACAGAGGGGGATCTACTCTCAAAGAACACCAACTTAACACCCACAGCTACTGTGAACACCTCAAGGAGACATCACAGTGAAGTAGTTAGCCAAAAGCTACTGCAAGAGCCATAACAACAAGCATGGAAGATTGCATCACAGCTAGGAATAACCAAGCTCAACAGAACAAGTTGCATCACTATATCAGCACAACAGAAGCACTGCAAGAAAGTGCAGTGAGACTGTTAACAACACAAGCCAATTGATAGCAACATTCAGAGATAACTAACACATAGTTATCCATGCACTTGATCAGATTAATCAAGACTAGCCACTAGCAAGATTTTAACTAATCAAGCAACAACAGCAACTGAATGATTCAACAATAAAAGGCCACCATAGCATGCAGTTAACTGAATCAGCAAGCTTCAGTTAATAGAGTTAACTGAAGCTGTGACTGAAACTAGCAATAGCAGCTAAGACAAGCATGATCAAGTTTTAACAGCAAGCTAATTGGACAAGGAGTGATCATGGAGTCTAGGGGCACACATCACAGCTAGTTTAACTTCACAGCACAAGTGCAAGCTTGGGGAGAAACCCCAGTGCAGCAAAGAATGGAGAACATGGCCAGCACAAGCTTCAGGTAAGCATGGCCAGTGCAAGCTCCAGGTGAGCTTGGCCAGTGCAAGCTCCAGGTGGGCATGGCCAGTGCAAGCTCCCGGAGGGCATGGAGCAAGCTCCAGGAGGGCATGGAGGAAACTCCAGGAGGAGAGCAAACTCCAGGAGGGTACAGAGAAGAACAGAGGGGGAGCAGTGGAGAAGAAGCACTTACTCGACGCCCAGGAGATACCACCGTGGCATGGCGGGGCAGTGCCCGCGTGGCCACGACGGCATCAAGCCAGGGGAAGTCGCCGATGACACATCGGCGAATCACCTAACTCGCCAAAGCACCAGATCTCGCCGAGGACAGGGCCAAGCAGCTCGAAATCAAGATCGAGGATGCCATGGCCAAGCTCTTGAGCTTCGGAGGTGAAGGGGATGAGAGCGTCCGGGGGCAATCGACAAGATCTCGCGGACAGGCGAAATCGCCGTCGCTTGATCTATCAAATGGTCACCATCTCGGCGGCGGACTCTGGCGGAGCTCGTCGGAATCGAGCGCGGTGGCGACAAGGCGATGCAGCCGCCAGAGAGAGCGCGGGGGAGAAGACGACGCGGGCGAGCGAGAGGGTGCGACCGGTCGGGCGGACCGAGCCACCTGGTCAGGTTCGACCAGGTAGGCTAGCGCCGACAGGTGGGCCCGGCCTGACAAGTGGGCCAAGTCTGGCAGAGAAAGAGAGAGAGAGAGGGTGAGGTTTTTAATCTGAATTTAAAAACACAAATTGGAATAAAATAAAGGGGTTTTTAGAAAAACCTTTTAACACCCAATTAAAAGCAGGAAAATAAATTTGATTTTTGCAAAAATAACTTTAAATGATTTTTGACCTTTCAATCACATAAATAGTGATTTGGTGAGTAAGAGATGATTTATTCATAATTAACTTATGAAGTTTTCTTTTAAAGGAAAAACCTCTAGAAATGATTTAAATGAGAAAGTAAAAAAGGAAATAACATTCTTGAAATAAAATCAAGTAAATTCATTCAAGAATTTGTCCTTAGTATTCTTGGATGAATTTCACCTAATATATACTCTGATAAATTCGTAATTAGGGCTACATTTTTAATAAATCACCCAATAAAAAAATAACAGGAGAGAGAACTTTAAAAGAATTTTTCTCTAGTTGTGAGATATCTAAGAAAAACCTAATTAGAATAGAACTCATTATCAAAATTGAACTCCATTCTAGAATATTGAAGAATATTCTTGAATGAAGCAATTGATACCATATACTCTTTAAAATCATAAAAGGAGTATATAAACCCTAGGATAAGAATGAAACACTTCTGGGGGGTATAAAGGGAACACACACACTTTAAAGGCATGCATTATTTGAATCTTTAACCATTGCCCTTATCGGACAATGATGCTGTTTTCCAGAACCCGAGGTCCTGGGTCACTTCAACAAATCCAACTGCACTACCTTGCAGTTTGCAGGCAAGTTCACTCTTGCTCATATCTCTTGTTTATCTTTAACAAAGTACTTGCAAATATACCGGTGGTATTATTATGATGATTGCATTTAAAAGCAAAGGTTCTGCTTTTCTTGAATGAATATGACTAGTGGTGAGCAACCATGGTGGCTGTCAACCTAGGAAGGTGGGCAGTGGGACCATGGTAAGAGTATGGTGGAGGTCCCACTGTAACAGGAATGTTCACCTAGGACTAATAACCAATGTCGCCAGTGATTCTTGTGCCGTAAAATACGGTCAACCATAGGGTCTGGAATGGGACGGAAGAGTCAGCTGTATCTTTTCCCTCATGCATATCAACGGACGTGCCATTTTGGAGTAGTTGTCGCCCTGCGAGGAGCTTTAGGATGGGTGGAATCCCCCTAATGATTTCATGATTCTGGCGGTCTATGATGGATTGCGGCAACGATGGGGGTAGAGTGCCGAGGCCGGTGTTACCCAAAGCGCGTAACTAAACCGGTGGGGGTAACTCATTGTCCAGGAGGGCAAGTATGCCGAGGTCGGCAACTACCAAAGTGTAGACCGGCGAGGGTAGCGAACCGAAGTTGGAGCCGCGAAAGGGTGGGTATGCACGGTCGCGGGAAGGAACAGTGATTGGCTCGGATCAACGGCTGGGCCACATACCAAGGAAGTATGGACGGGAAGTACACCCGGTCGTGCAACAAAGCGTTGATCTCCTATGGGTACAAGTGACCACCTCTGTAGAGTGTATAAAAAGTATCAAGATACTCCCTGTTCCGGGAAGGAGCTACGAACACAGCAGGAAAGGAGCCCATCGAAGCTCTAATCAACCTGTGAAGACTGGTGGACATAGCTCTTTGAATAAAATCAATCTTTGAAGAAATGATTATAAAAACTGCATTTGGCCTAAGACTTTCTAGTCTATGGTTGTAGCTAGTGCATCAAACACCTCTATGCTATTAAATGAACTTGCTGGGTAACACTCGTTACTCACCCCACTCCCTTTTAACCCTTGCTTACAATCGGAGGGCTAGTTTGAAGAAACCGAAGGAAGCCCGGAGGACTACGAGGAGATCGACTATGAAGAACCGGATCTATCAGGAGGAGTCAAAGGCATCGACTACACCATCTCCTATGGTCCCGACGAAGGACTCGAGGAGGAAGCTGACACCTAGAGTCGTAGGATAGAAACTTTGGTCGCATCGAACCCCTAGAATAAAGCGACTAGAGTTGGGCATCATGTTTAGTTTACTACTTTCATTTGTAGCTAAGGTTTGTAGTATCAACTTAGAACCATCTAGTGTTCCTCTTTGGACCGAGGAGGAACTGGAGTCCTTTGTAACATTATGGCTTGTAATATTCAGTGTTTGAATAAAGACCGCTATGTTTCTGTTGTACCACTCTGAGGGATGTAATATTTGTGAATTGGTACTTCACGAGTGTTATGTCAACGACTTGTATACTACAACATGCAGTGGTATGCTGGGTCACCACAGTTGGTATCAGAGCAAAAGCTTTGACCTTAGGTTGGACGCCTAGTTAATGCGAACGACCTGTAGGAGTTAAATAGGAATAGTAAAGAGTTCTCTAAAATTGTCATGACGTTATTCACTTGAGGATAACAAGGTCATACTTTTTAGTATTACAATTCTTTATTGTTACTATTATGATGCATCATGTACTAATTTTTATCTTTTATACTGCCAGGATGGCAGGCACAAGGCCGCCAAGCACCATGCAAGTTAGGGATGTGACTCTGGACGACTATGACGGGAACTTATCTGATATTTTACAAGGCATCTTGCTAGAGTGCGGGTGTGAAACCCGTATTCCAGTCAAGAAGTATGCTTATTATGAGGGAAAGGTCTTTCAGAAGTATAAGGTAGGGATCATGCTTATTGCCAAATTGGGCATGAGCGTGATCATGCCAGCTGGAAAGGCACGCACAGTTAGTGTAGCTTACAAGATAGCCGTGATGAAGGCCATAACTGATATCCATGAGCACAAAATGGAGAAGTTATTAGGTACTAAGTTCACGCACATTGATGCGTTTGATGGCGCCCAGTTGACGAGGGAGATTATTCTTCTTTGTTCCCCGGCAACGGCGCCAGAAAATTGGCTGCTAGCGCGTGGTTGACGTAGGAGAATGTAATTGATGTAGGAGCTTCTTATTCTTCAAGTCCTTGTCAACAGCACCAGAAGATTCCTTGTGCGTGGTGAATGACTAGCCAGTTGGGAACCCCAAGAGGAAGGTATGATGAGTATAGCAGCAGATTTTCCCTCAGTTAAGAAACCAAGGTTTATCGTTTAGGAGAAAAGCAGACAATGACGGCTGAAGGTGATGCTTGCTAGTTTGCGACAGCTTCAGACAATTTATATATGACGCCTCGTCCAAGCTTTGCTTGCTAGCTGCAACGCGGAACCTGCACACAACACAGCCAAGTACTTTGTTCCCAACTTGCGATGAGGTTGTCAATCTCACCGGTTTGCTTGAAACAAAGGTTATGAGCGTATCGAGTGGAAAACAGTAGAGTATGCAAATAAAGTAAACAGTGTGAGTAAAGTAAACAGGTAATAGCAATATGATGGAAATAGGACCGGGATCCACAGTTCACTAGTGGTGTCTCTCCATAAGATATATAACACATGCTGGGTAAACAAATTACAGTTGGGCAATTGATAGAATAAAGATAAATGTGATATGTCAAGAAGATCACTATGAGATTTACTCTGGGCATTACAACAAAATACATAGACCGACATCCAACTGCATCTATGACTAATAATCCACTCCCGGGGATATCAATCCGAACACCCCATGAGTATTAAGTTGCGAACAACAAATAATTGCATTAAGCAAAGTGTGTAATGTAAACAAAGCATATGCCCTTGAGCATATGAATGTTGTTTTCTCCCTAGTAGCAACAGCACATCTACAACCTTAGAGGTTTCTGTCACTCCCCCAGGTTAAATAGAGGCATGAACCCACTATCGAGCATAAATACCCCCTCTTGGAGTCACTAGCAACTACTCGGCCAAGATAGCTACTAACAACAGAGAGCATGCAAGATCATAAACAACATAGAGATAACATAAGATAATATTTAGTACAACAACTTAATCATAAACACCAATATTCATCGGATCCCAACAAACCAAACATGTAAAATTACATAACGGTGATCTCAATCATGTAGGGCAGCTCATGAGATCTAAACATGAAGCACATGGTGGAGAAGACAACCATCTAGCTACTGCTATGTACCCATAGTCCAAGGTAGACTACTCACTCATCGCTCCGGAGGCAAGCATGGCGATGAAGAAGACCTCCGGTGGCGATTCCCCTCTCCGGCAGGGTGCCGGGAAGAGCTTCTGGACCCTCCCGATCTTCGGGTCGACGGCGGTGGCGGATCGCGATGTGTTCTGGAAAATTGATCGGGTACTTAGGTTTTTTCCGTCGGGGGGTCTTTATAGGCGAAGGGGCGATGTCAGAGGTGGGGCCAGGGGCCCTCACCCTATGGCGGCGCAGCTAGGCCCCTGGCCGCGCGAGCCTGGTGTGTGGGGCCCTGGTGGCCCCCCTCCTACTCTCCTTCGGATCTCTGGAAGCTTCCGGGTAAAATAAGACTTCAGGAACTTGTTTCGTCCAATTCCGAGAATATTTCCTGTGTATAACTCTGAAACACAAAAACAGCAGAAAACAGGGAACTGGCACTGTGGCAACTTGTTAATAGGTTAGTTCCGGAAAATGCATAAAAGTGCCACGAAGTGTAACGAAACAATAGGCAAATGGTGTAAAAATAAGCATGGAGCATCAAAAATTATAGATACGTCGGAGACGTATCAAGCATCCCCAAGCTTAACTCCTGCTCGTCCTCGAGTAGGTAAGTGATAACAAAATAATAATTTTTGAGGTGACATGCACCTACACAATCTTGATCATATATGTAAGCATTTGTGAGCTGGGATCATAAGAACTTAAAACATGGTCATGAAGATATAATCTTGACAATAAGAACTTAGCAACCATGTTGTAAACATGCAAATGAACACAAACAAAAGATCATGAAAATGAAACAATGAAAGTCAAACGTGTGTTCAAATCATAAGGAAAAACATACAAATGGTTTTCAGCTTGTCCTTCAAAGAGAGCAAAACATAAATGCATAGGACACCTTCAAGTTTAAGAGGGCGACTAGATACAAATAATTTAAGAACAAGTGAAACCAACAATATGAATCAATCAATGAACTTTGGGACAATGCACATCACACTAAGAATGACAACTATGCTCTCTTAATGGTGCATAAAGAAAGAAGGTGGTGACTCAACATAAAAGTAAAAGAAAGGCCCTTCGCAGAGGGAAGCAGTGATTGCAAGTTTTATAACCTTCAAAAATTATGGTACTTACCGGCTTTGAGCTCTCATTGCCCCCATCATAAGCATCTTGAATGGTTAAAGTTAATGCGCGAACAATTATGATGCATATTCTTGACAAATCATAAGTTGAAAACCTCGTGTCCCGTGAATACGAGTACCCAAACCTCATGCTACTTTACTTAGAGTCCCAAGCAAGGCTCTTGTCATTGTAAGTATATGCATATCATTGAGAACCGCCAATGGGGTACCTCCATGCCCGATGACATGGAACAAGCCCACACCAAAATGACAGGACAAGCAGACAATGAACACCTCGACATCTCTTTTATTTGCCTTTTGTTTAGCTTTTTATTGTGAGATGTGTCGTCGTATGTTCACCATGGGTATGCTGCAAATTTCCACCATGAATTATGCATGGCTTAGATTGGCGGCCCGACGTTTCCCTAACACATATACAAACTCCATGATCCCCACAAGATTCCTAATTCATTTCACACCGCGGGCATCCATAAACAAAAGATCACGATATCAACTCAATTAAGAAGTGCAATGTTGAAAGCTTGCCCATGACAGCATGGCTGGGCTAGAATCCAACTTACAACTTGCAAGCATAACAACTCAACATAAGAGACCACAATGTCAAATTTTTAAGAACAGGAAAAAGTAAAGTGTGACTTCCGGTTCGTGAGAGCTTTACTGACCGAATTTCGCATAACACTGGTAAGAGTTTAATTTGAAGAGAAAATAAAAGCAAGTCAAATTTACTTGGAATAGCAAATTGCTAGTAGGTATGTATGGTGGACACTTTGGAAAACTTTGGCTTTTAGGAGTTGGATGCACGAGTAGAGCTCATACTCAGTACAAGGTGAGGGCTAGCAAAAGACTAGGAGCGACCAACTAAGAGAGCAATAATGGCCATAATCATGCAAAGCGACATTAAAAGAAGCATAAGATGGCATCAAAAGTCAAAAACTAAATGATCATGAAGGCTATTGGCGACTTTGTAAGAGTCTAACATGTGTGAGCATGCGCCAAGTCAACCCAAATAAAGCATCAAGGAGAAAACCAAAATAATGCTTCCATACAATAAAAACAACGCATGATTTTTTCAAAGGCTCATTAAGCAATCTCAGTTATTTGAGACAAGTCATGCTATAGCAAAACCACTAAGCATACTATCAAAAAGACATCAAGCATGACATGAAAAAGCCTAAGCCGCAGTCTACACAAGCTCCTTCTTGTACCACTATTTTGCACAAAGCTTTTTCTCTTTTCCAACACCATTTGAAATTTTTATAAACACCTCTTTTGATGAAAACCAATAAAGATCAGAGGCAAAAATACACCTTGATGAAAAGATATGACAAGGTCTGAATGCAAATCAAGGCGAAAACGAAAACCAAAAGCAGTAGCAGAAAAAGAAGAACACTCGATTTTTAATAAGAGTGAAAACTAGAGCATTCTTTGCAAATGAAAACGAGTACATCTCCTCCAAAAGAAATTTGTTGGGGTCCAACCATTTATTGCAGCAAACAAACTAAACCAACTAAGAAAACTAAAACAACTGACGCTCCAAGAAAAACACATAGTGCATGAAGCAATAAAAATATAGTGTTTTTAAAGGTGACCTGATTTTTGCCGATGAAGAAGGGGTGCCTCGGGGGCATCCCCAAGCTTTGACGCTTGTACTTCTTGGATATTTCTTGGGGTGATGCATGGGCATCCCCAAGCTTGAGCTTTTGTCCATTCTTCAACTCATCTTATCATTCTCCAATCCCTATACTTGAAAACTTCCTTCATACAAAACTAAACACAATTCTATTAGCAACATTAGTGCAGGCATAACATATAATCAACCTCTTTTTGCTTCAGGTTTCAACTCAAAACCACCAAATATATAGAAAATACTACTGTAACAACCTCCCCAAAAGTTCCGTGATCAAAAGAACTCAAAAGAAAGCGATAAAGTGGCAAACACAAATATTGGCAGAAATCTGTCAAAACTGAACAGCTGACAAAGGTCGGATTTTTGAGGGGTTTTCTGTTGCTCAAATCAAAAAGTGTTCAACTAAAAAAAGTTTGGATATAACCTGGGTCATATGCACAAGAAATCGCAGGTCCAAAAGATATACAGAGAATTTATACGAATTTTTATGGGGCAGCACCGAAAACAGTTTCAGGACAGCAACATCCCCAAATCTTTACCTCACTCGAATTAGAGGCTTCTCTTGGCACAAAAACAAAATAAACAAGATAAGGAGCGGTCATTACAGTATTAATGACTTCCAAGACTCAAATAAAAGAAAAAGTACTGAAAAGAAACATTGGGTTATCTCCCAAGAGTGCTTTTCTTTAACGCCTTTGAGCTATGCGCAGAAAATTGCGAATCAAGTAATATCAAGCGATGAAGCATCAAGATCATAATTTGCTCTAAGAATAGAGTCAAAAAGTAATTTATTTCTTTTCCTAGGGAAGTGTTCCATACCTTTCTTTAGTGGGAATTTTGATAGTGCCTTCCCTCATATCAATGATAGCACCTACAGTTCAAAGAAAAGGTCTTCCCAAAATAATAGGACATGAAGCATGGCATTCAACGTCCATAACAAGAAAATCAACGGGAACAAGGTTATTGTTAACCACAATAAGAACATCATTAATCCTTCCCAAAGGTTTCTTCTTAGCAACATCAGCAATAGGAACATCAAAATAACATTTTTCAAGCGGTGGTAAATCAAGCATGTCATAAATCTTTCTAGGCATGATAGAAATACTAGCACCTAGATCATATAAAGCATGGCAATCATAACCATTAACATGCATATCAATGATGGGTTCCCAACCATCTTCTAACTTCTTGGGAACGGAGGCTTTTTGCTTCAACTTTTCATCCCTAATTTTCATGAGAGCATTGGTAATATGCTTAGTAAAAGCAATATTTAAAGAACTAGCATTGGGAGTCAAAGCAAGATTTTGCAAGAACAAAATAACTTCAGATATATTGCAGCCATCAACATCAAAATCATTAAAGGAAATAGAGCTATCATCTCCCACACTCCGAAAAATTTCAGCACTCTTTTGAGAAAAAGTTTTGGCAGTTTTAGGCTTTTTAACACAAGGAGTGGGAGTTTTCTCTACACCAATCAAAGTAAGAGGATTGCTAGCATTAGGAGCAACATCATTAGAGGTAGTAATGGTACATACCTTCATCTCTCTAGCCATCTCATCTTCTCTTTCCCACCTGGCATGCAATTCCGCTAACAATCTAATATTTTCATCAATTCCAACTTGAATAGCATTAGCGGTAGCAAAAAGATTGTTCTCTTTCACATCATTGGGCAACACTTTTAATTTCAGAAGTTCAACATCATGAGCAAGGCTATCAACTTTAGAAGCAAGAATATCAATTTTGCCTAACTTTTCCTCAACAGACTTGTTAAAAGCAGTTTGCTTACCGATGAAGTCCTTGAGCATTACCTCAAGCTCGGAGGGCGCGGCCCTAGTGTTGTTGTAGGAATTACCATAAGAATTACCATAACCATTACCATTGGTAGAAGGATATGGCCTATAATTGTTACTAGCAAAATTGTTCCTATAAGCATTGTTGTTAAAATTATTGTTTCTAATGAAATTCACATCAACATGCTCTTCTTGAGCAACCAGAGAGGCCAAAGGAACATTATTAGGATCAACATGAGTCCTATCATTAGCAAGCATAGCCATAATGGTATCAATCTTATCACTCAAGGAAGAGGTTTCCTCAACAGAATTTACCTTCTTACCTTGTGGAGCTCTCTCTGTGTGCCATTCGGAATAATTTACCATCATGTTGTCAAGTAGCTTTGTTGCGGCGCCCAAGGTAAGGGACATAAAAGTGCCTCCAGCAGCTGAATCAAGTAGGTTCCTCGAAGAAAAATTCAGTCCTGCATAAAAAGTTTGGATAATCATCCAAGTAGTCAGTCCATGAGTGGGGCAATTCTTTATCATAGATTTCATTCTTTCCCAAGCTTGAGCAACATGTTCATTATCAAACTGAGTAAACTTCATAATATTGCTACGCAGAGATATAATCTTAGCAGGAGGATAGTATCTACCAATAAAAGCATCCTTACACTTAGCCCAAGAATCAATACTATTCTTAGTCAAAGACAACAACCAATCTTTAGCTTTTCCTCTCAAAGAAAAAGAAACAACTTGAGCTTAATAATATCACTATCAACATCCTTATATTTCTGCATCTCACATAGCTCAACAAAATTGTTGAGATGAGCTGCAGCATCTTCAGTACTAGCACCAGAAAATTGCTCTTTCATAACAAGGTTCAACAAAGCAGGCTTAATCTCATAAAAATTTGCAGCAGGAGCAGGTGGTGCAATAGGAGTGCAGATAAAATCACTATTGTTTGTGCTAGTAAAGTCACACAACTTGGTGTTTTCAGGATTGGCCATTTCAACAAAACGAAAGTAAACAAGTAAAAACAACTACCAAGGATTCTAATTTTTTGGGTTTTTGATATAAAGCAATGCAGGTAAAATAAATAAAGTAAAGCAAAACAATAAAACAAAGTAAAGGATGTGCGTGCGAAAACTCCCCTCGCAGAAGTCTTCCACTCTTCCCCGGCAACGGCGCCAGAAAATTAGCTGATGCGTTTGATGGCGCCCAGTTGACGAGGGAGATTATTCTTCTTTGTTCCCCGGCAACGGTGCCAGAAAATTGGCTGCTAGCGCGTGGTTGACGTAGGAGAATGTAATTGATGTAGGAGCTTCTTATTCTTCAAGTTCTTGTCAACAGCACCAACAGATTCCTTGTGCGTGGTGAATGACCAGCCAGTTGGGAACCCCAAGAAGAAGGTATGATGAGTATAGCAGCAGATTTTCCCTCAGTTAAGAAACCAAGATTTATCGTTCAGGAGAAAAGCAGACAATGACGGCTGAAGGTGATGCTTGCTAGTTTGCGACAGCTTCGGACAATTTATATATGGCGCCTCGTCCAAGCTTTGCTTGCTAGCTGCAACGCGGAACCTGCACACAACACAACCAAGTACTTTGTTCCCAACTTGCGGTGAGGTTGTCAATCTTACCGGTTTGCTTGAAACAAAGGTTATGAGCGTATCGAGTGGAAAACAGTAGAGTATGCAACAAGTAAACAGTGCGAGTAAAGTAAACAGGTAATAGCAATATGATGGAAATAGGACCGGGATCCACAGTTCACTAGTCGTGTCTCTCCATAAGATAAATAACACATGCTGGGTAAACAAATTACAGTTGGGCAATTGATAGAATAAAGATAAACGTGATATGTCAAGAAGATCACTATGAGATTTACTCAGGGCATTACAACAAAATACATAGACCGCCATCCAACTGCATCTATGACTAATAATCCACTCCCGGGGATATCAATCCGAACACCCCATGAGTATTAAGTTGCGAACAACAGATAATTGCATTAAGCAAAGTGTGTAATGTAAACAAAGCATATGCCCTTGAGCATATGAATGTTGTTTTCTCCCTAGTAGCAACAGCCCATCTACAACCTTAGAGGTTTCTGTCACTCCCCCAGGTTAAATAGAGGCATGAACCCACTATCGAGCATAAATACCCCCTCTTGGAGTCACTAGCAACTACTCGGCCAAGATAGCTACTAACAACGGAGAGCATGCAAGATCATAAACAACATAGAGATAACATAAGATAATATTCAGTATAGCAACTTAATCATAAACACCAATATTCATCGGATCCCAACAAACCAAACATGTAGAATTACATAACGGTGATCTCAATCATGTAGGGCAGCTCATGAGATCTAAACATGAAGCACATGGTGGAGAAGACAACCATCTAGCTACTGCTATGGACCCATAGTCCAAGGTAGACTACTCACTCATCGCTCTGGAGGCAAGCATGGCGATGAAGAAGACCTCCGGTGGCGATTCCCCTCTCCGGCAGGGTGCCGGGAAGAGCTTCTGGACCCTCCCGATCTTCGGGTCGACGGCGGCGGCGGATCGCGATGTGTTCTGGAAAATTGATCGGGTACTTAGGTTTTTTCCGTCGGGGGGGTCTTTATAGGCGAAGGGGCGATGTCAGAGGTGGGGCCAGGGGCCCTCACCCTATGGCGGCGCGGCCAGGCCCCTGGCCGCGCGAGCCTGGTGTGTGGGGCCCTGGTGGCCCCCCTCCTATTCTCCTTCGGATCTCTAGAAGCTTCCGGGTAAAATAAGACTTCAGGAACTTGTTTCGTCCAATTCCGAGAATATTTCCTGTGTATCACTCTGAAACACAAAAACAGCAGAAAACAGGGAACTGGCACTGTGGCAACTTGTTAATAGGTTAGTTCCGGAAAATGCATAAAAGTGCCATGAAGTGTAACGAAACAATAGGCAAATGGTGTAAAAACAAGCATGGAGCATCAAAAATTATACATCCCACATGACGAGGAAGGAGAAGATCCTTGTCGGGATAGTTACAAGTTCGCAAAGAGACACCCATATGCCGCAGCAGAGCACATGGACAGGTGTAAGCATCTGCTCAGCGTGTTCTACCACGTTCACGGAGCAATAGTGGGAGAGATACAGAGTCTAGTGGACGAGATCACTGAGTCGACACCTACTCCATGGTGTACGGGGGAGACTTCTGGACCACCGAGGGCACCCACTCTAGCCTTTTCGACTGGAGATTTTATTAACCTAGATGAGGAAGATGATCCCGAGGAGCGGGAGTTCGAGCCCGAGGCCGAACCGGAGATACCACCAGCACACTTTGCACACGGCTCGACTGGAGCCGGATACGAGGCAGGTTTGGAGTCATGGGGAATGCCTCATAACGACAGTCTAGTGGGGAACTCCATGGGTTGGCATTTCGGTGAGTATATGGGAACGACTGGAGATCCGATTCCATGTGATTCGGAGCGTGAGGTCACAAGTCAGTTCAGGGTTGTTCACCGCACTGGAGACGTGGCGGGGAAGCCTATAGAGATCGAGTCGGATGCGGAGGAAGAGTTAACTACTCACATGGAGCGTGGAGAATGCTCAAGGCCTAAGATGGAAAGGGGTACCACCGATGTTGTTTACCCATCGTTGAGCAGTTATCTGGGGATGACCGACTTCAACCTAGGTACTACACCCGATTATGACTTTTTACCGGCGGAGTCATCTTATGCTCCTGCTTCACTGAGGAGGACATCAAGAGCTACCGGTTGGACACCGGGGATGTATCGAGAGTGCGACTACCCGTAGAGGACCACCATAGACATGGAGGCGACATGTTTTGTGACATATGTACCATATGTGTAATATGTAGTATTTGCTTTCGCAGTTTGAATAAGTGAGTGTAGTTACTCACAGGATGATAAGTTATGTAACACTATGTTCTTTTTACCCATGTATATACATGGTATATGTTTGGTGTGATTTGGCTATGTTTTATTTGGATTTTTATTGTGGACTAACACCGTATATGAAGTTGAGCTCAGAAAGCATGAGCATGGTGTAACTATGAGTTTCGCTTAATGTAATAGGGTTAGGGGAATAGAATGGCGATGGTAGTTGGTGAAGAATCTGAGCAACAAAGGATGGAGACTGAAGCCAAGGCTAAGGAGGCAGCCGATGCAGCAGCAAGGGAACCATTACCACCACCACCACCATTCCTTACGCAGCAGGATTTTGCTCAGTACATGAGGACTGCAGATGAAAGGCAGCGTATGCTTATTGAGTGTCAAATAAAGATGGTGCAGGATGTGATGGACCGTAATCGTGAAGTTCAAAATGAAGGAGCACATGGAGTCTCATTGGCAGATTTCTTAAATACAAGACCACTTCCTTTTGCATCAGCACCGGAGCCAATGGACGCGGAAGACTGGTTACTGGACACCGAGAGGAAGCTCAACACAGTAAGTTGCAATGACAGTGATAAGCTTAGGTATGCCACACATTTGTTATGTGGACCCGCATCAGCATGGTGGGACAATATTGTGGCTATACATCCTCCAGGATGGGTATTCACCTGGGAGGAATTCAAGAAGAAGTTCAGGGAATCAAATGCGCCGGAAAGTATCATGGAATTGAAGAGAAGAGAGTTTGAGAATCTTGTGCAGAATGACAATCCTATTATGAAGTATGTCAGGGAATTTTCTCTTCTATCTCGTTATGCTTCAGAAGACGTGAATACCGATGAAAAGTGGAAGAAACGATTTATGAGAGGACTGCACCCATGTGCAAGGTTACAATTGAGGATGTGGAAGGCAGCAGATTTTCAAGAGCTAGTCGATGCAGCCATTACCATGGAAGATGATTTCAAGCAAGTCCAAGGAGATAGGAGGAAGAAGGCCAAGATTGAACCTAGGAGGTATCCAGATACCAAGCCAACTCCTAATATCAAGTTTAAGCCCAAGTATAGGTCCGGAGGGAATGTTACACCTCATGGCACTACAAGTGGAAACAATGATATCGTTTGCCGTGGTTGCGGTGGGCGAGGGAACATAGAGAAAGATTGCCGACAACCCAGAATTATCTATTTGGGGTGCAAGAAGGGTGGACATATGATAAAGGACTATCCTGAAAGGGGCCAGACTGGAGGTCGAGGTACAGGAGGAGGATCACACCGGGGTGGAGGTTTTGGAGGCGGTAAAAGTAAAAGGTCAACTTATGGGAAGTTGAATTGCACTAATCTCGAGGAAGTGAATCAGTCCGACAAGACCGTGATAGGTACGCTTCAGATCCTATCTCATCCCGGCAAAGTACTTTTTGATACTGGTGCTACTACCTCATTCATTTCGCAAGAGTTTGTTGATCTTTATGGAATTCTGTGCAATAAGCTAGAGTACCCCATTACTGTTTTATCTATGGGGGAAAGATTTTAGTCACTCACCTCAGGCAAGAGCAGGTCATTGTGATCCGCGATTGTGTTTACCTAGCCGATCTTTTTCTCATCCCTATGAAGGATATGGCTATAATCCTTGGAATGGATTGGTTAGAGGAGAATGGAGCTCAGATTGATTGCAGAGAGAAAACTATGTCACTTAGGAGCCCAGGAGGGGGAAGGATAGTGTATCAAGGTGACTGACATGCACATATTGAAGTTCAACTACAACTCAATGCTCTAAAGGAATCAAAACTTGAGGATATTCCAGTGGTTAATGAATTTCAAGACGTGTTTCCACAGGAACTACCAGGAATGCCACCTGATAGGGAAATTGAGTTTACCATTGACTTAATCCCAGGCACAACACCTATAGCTCAGGAACCATATAAGATGGGACCCAAGGAGTTAGTGGAATTGAAGGAACAGTTGGATGAGCTAGAGCAGAAAGGTTTCATTCAAGAAAGTATTTCACCCTGGGGAACACCAGTAATCTTTGTTGACAAGCGGGATGGAGGACGTAGAATGTGCGGGGACTACAGAAATCTCAACAATGTCACAATCAAGAACAAATATCCTTTGCCCAGAATACAAGACTTATTTGATCAAGTCAGAGGAGCCAGAGTATTTTCAAAGATAGATCTTCGATCAGGATATCACCAGATTAAGATCAAGAAGGAGGACGTTCCAAAAATAGCTTTTTGTCCAGGTATGGACATCATGAGTATTTAGTTGAACCTTTTGGATTGACAAATGCACCAGCGATCTTCATGAACCTCATGAACAAGATCTTTATGCCCTACTTGGACAAATTTGTGATAGTATTCATAGATGATATTTTGATCTACTCCAAGGACAAGGAAGAACATGCCAAGCATTTGAGGATTGCTTTATGCTAGCGTGTGATTGATGTGGGAGAATGTAATTGATGTAGGAGCTTCTTATTCTTCAAATCCCTGTCAACAGCACTAGAAGATTCCTTGTGCGTGGTGAATGACCAGCCAGTTGGGAACCCCAAGAGAAAGGTATGATGAGTATAGCAGCTAGTTTTCCCTCAGTTAAGAAACCAAGGTTTAATCGTTCTTGAAGAGGAGAGACAAACGACTGAAGATGATGCGGACTGGCTTAGTAACACTCCAACAAGGGCGCCGTTTAACGATACTTGTTGACTCGTCTTCGGCCAGTAGCAACGCGGAACCTGCACACAACACAACCAAGTACTTCGTTCCCAACTTGCGATGGGGTTGTCAATCTCACCGGTTTGCTTGAAACAAAGGTTATGAGCGTATCGAGTGGAAAACAATAGAGTACGCGAGTAAAGTAAACAGTGCAAGTAAAGTAAACAGGTGATAGCAATATGATGGAAATAGGACCGGGGTCCACAGTTCACTAGTGGTGTCTCTCCATAAGATAAATAACACATGCTGGGTAAACAAATTACAGTTGGGCAATTGATAGAATAAAGATAAATGTGATATGTCAAGAAGATCACTATGAGATTTACTCTGGGCATTACAACAAAATACATAGACCGCCATCCAACTGCATCTATGACTAATAATCCACTTGTGATGAATCAATCCGAGAACTCCACAAGTATTAAGGGTCGAACAACAGATAATTGCATTAAGCAAAGTGTGTAATGTAAACAAAGCATATGCCCTTGAGCATATGAATGTTGTTTTCTCCCTAGTAGCAACAGCACATCTACAACCTTAGAGGTTTCTGTCACTCCCCCAGGTTAAATAGAGGCATGAACCCACTATCGAGCATAAATACCCCCTCTTGGAGTCACTAGCAACTACTCGGCCAAGATAGCTACTAACAACGGAGAGCATGCAAGATCATAAACAACATAGAGATAACAAAAGATAATATTCAGTACAACAACTTAATCATAAACACCAATATTCATCGGATCCCAACAAACCAAACATGTAGAATTACATAACGGTGATCTCAATCATGTAGGGCAGCTCATGAGATCTAAACATGAAGCACATGGTGGAGAAGACACCCATCTAGCTACTGCTATGGACCCATAGTCCAAGGTAGAATACTCACTCATCACTCCGGAGGCAAGCATGGCGATGAAGAAGACCTCCGGTGGCGATTCCCCTCTCCGGCAGGGTGCCGGGAAGAGCTTCTAGACCCTCCCGATCTTCGGGTCGACGGTGGCGATGGATCGCGATGTGTTCTGGAAAATTGATTGGGTACTTAGGTTTTTTCCGTTGGGGGGTCTTTATAGGCGAAGGGGCGATGTCAGAGGAGGGGCCAGGTGCCCTCACGCCAAGGTGGCGCGGCCAGGCCCCTGGCCGCGCGAGCCCGGCGTGTGGGGCCTTGGTGGCCCCCTCCTACTCTCCTTCGGATCTCTGGAAGCTTCCGGGTAAAATAAGACTTCAGGAACTTGTTTCGTCCAATTCCGAGAATATTTCCTGTGTATCACTTCTGAAACACAAAAACAGCAGAAAACAGGGAACTGGCACTGTGGCAACTCGTTAATAGGTTAGTTCCGGAAAATGCATAAAAGTGCCACAAAGTGTAACGAAACAATAGGCAAATGGTGTAAAAACAAGCATGGAGCATCAAAAATTATAGATACGTTGGAGACGTATCAAGCATCCCCAAGCTTAACTCCTGCTCGTCCTCGAGTAGGTAAGTGATAACAAAAGAATGATTTTTGAGGTGACATGCACCTACACAATCTTAATCATATATGTAAGCATTTGTGAGCTGGGATCATAAGAACTTAAAACATGGGCATGAAGATATAATCTTGATAATAAGAACTTAGCAACCATGTTGTAAACATGCAAATGAACACAAACAAAAGATCATGAAAATGAAACAATGAAAGTCAAACGTGTGTTCAAATCATAAGGAAAAACATACAAATGGTTTTTAGCTTGTCCTTCAAAGAGAGCAAAACATAAATGCATAGGACACCTTCAAGTTTAAGAGGGCGACTAGATACAAATAATTTAAGAACAAGTGAAACCAACAATATGAATCAATCAATGAACTTTGGGACAATGCATATCACACTAAGAATGACAACTATGCTCTCTTAATGGTGCATAAAGATAGAAGGTGGTGACTCAACATAAAGATAGAAGAAAGGCCCTTCGCAGAGGGAAGCAGTGATTGCAAGTTTTATAACCTTCAAAAATTATGGTACTTACTGGCTTTGAGCTCTCATTGCCCCCATCATAAGCATCCTGAATGGTTAAAGTTAATGCGAGAACAATTATGATGCATATGCTTGACAAATCATAAGTTGAAAACCTCGTGCCCCGTGAATACGAGTACCCAAACCTCATGCTACTTTACTTAGAGTCCCAAGCAAGGCTCTTGTCATTGTAAATATATGCATATCATTGAGAACCGCCAATGGGGTACCTCCGTGCCCGATGACATGGAACAAGCCCACACCAAAATGACAGGACAAGCAGACAATGAACACCTCGACATCTCTTTTATTTGCGTTTTGTTTAGCTTTTTATTGTGAGATGCGTCGTCGAATGTTCACCATGGGTATGCTGCAAATTTCCACCATGAATTATGCATGGCTTAGATTAGCGGCCCGACGTTTCCCTAACACATATACAAACTCCATGATCCCCACAAGATTCCCAATTCATTTCACACCGCGGGCATCCATAAACCAAAGATCACGATATCAACTCAAATAAGAAGTGCAATGTTGAAAGCTTGCCCATGACTGCATGGCTGGGCTAGAATCCAACTTACAACTTGCAAGCATAACAACTCAACATAAGAGACCACAATGTCAAATTTTTAAGAACAGGAAAAAGTAAAGTGTGCCTTCCGGTTCGTGAGAGCTTTACTGACCGAATTTCGCATAACACTGGTAAGAGTTTAATTTGAAGAGAAAATAAAAGCAAGTCAAATTTACTTGGAATAGCAAATTGCTAGTAGGTATGTATGGTGGACACTTTGGAAAACTTTAGATTTTAGGAGTTGGATGCACGAGTAGAGCTCATACTCAGTACAAGGCGAAGGCTAGCAAAAGACTGGGAGCGACCAACTAAGAGAGCAATAATGGCCATAATCATGCAAAGCGACAAAGCGACATTAAAAGAAGCATAAGATGGCATCAAAAGTAAAAAACTAAATGATCATAGAGGCTATTGGCGACTTAGTAAGAGTCTGACATGTGTGAGCATGCGCCAAGTCAACCCAAATAAAGCATCAAGGAGAAAACCAAAATAATGCTTCCATACAATAAAAACAACGCATGATTTTTTCAAGGGCTCATTAAGCAATCTCAGTTATTTGAGACAAGTCATGCTACAGCAAAACCACTAAGCATACTATCAAAAAGACATCAAGCATGACATGAAAAAGCCTAAGCCACAGTCTACACAAGCTCCTTCCTGTACCACTATTTTGCACAAAGCTTTTTCTCTTTTCCAACACCATTTGAATTTTTTAAAGATACCTCTTTTGATGAAAATAAATAAAGATCAGAGGCAAAAATACACCTTGATGAAAAGATATGACAAGGTCTGAACGCAAATCAAGGCAAAAACGAAAACCAAAAGCAGTAGCAGAAAAAGAAGAACACTCGATTTTTAATAAGAGTGAAAACTAGAGCGTTCTTGGCAAATGAAAAACAAGGCAACTTCTCCAAAAGAAATTTGTTGGGGTCCAACCATTTATTGCAGCAAACAAACAAACTAAACTAACTAAGAAAACTAAAACAACTGACGCTCCAAGAAAAACACATAGTGCATGAAGCAATAAAAATATAGTGTTTTGAAAGGTGACCTGATTTTTGCCGATGAAGAAGGGGTGCCTCGGGGGCATCCCCAAGCTTTGACGCTTGTACCTCTTGGATATTTCTTGGGGTGATGCATGGGCATCCCCAAGCTTGAGCTTTTGTCCATTCTTCAACTCATCTCATCATTCTCCAATCCCTACACTTGAAAACTTCCTTCATACAAAACTAAACACAATTCTATTAGCAACATTAGTGCAAGCATAACATATAATCAATCCTCTTTTTGCTTCAGGTTTCAACTCAAAACAACCACATATATAGTAAATACTACTGTAGCAACTTCTCTAAAAGTTCCGTGATAAAAAGAACTCAAAAGAAAGCGATAAAGTGGCAAACACAAATATTGGCAGAAATCTGTCAAAACTGAACAGCTGACAAAGGTCGAATTTTTGAGGGGTTTTCTATTGCTCAAATCAAAAAGTGTTCAGCTAACAAAAGTTTGGATATAACCTGGGGCATATGCACAAGAAATCGCAGGTCCAAAAGATATACAGATAATTTATACGAATTTTTACGGTGCAGCACCGAAAACAGTTTCAGGACAGCAACATCCCCAAATCTTTACCTCACTCGAATTAGAGGCTTCTCTTGGCACAAAAACGAAATAAACAAGATAAGGAGCGGTCATTATAGTAGTAATGACTTCCAAGACTCAAATAAAAGAAAAATTACTGAAAAGAAACATTGGGTTATCTCCCAAGAGTGCTTTTCTTTAACGCCTTTGAGCTAGGCGCAGAAAAATTGCGAATCAAGTAATATCAAGTGATGAAGCATCAAGCTCATAATTTGCTCTAAGAATAGAGTCAAAAAGTAATTTCTTTATTTTCCTAGGAAAGTGTTCCATACCTTTCTTTAGTGGGAATTGATATTTGATAGTGCCTTCCCTCATATCAATGATAGAACCTACAGTTCGAAGAAAGGGTCTTCCCAAAATAATAGGACATGAAGCATGGCATTCAACGTCCATAACAAGAAAATCAACGGGAACAAGGTTATTGTTAACCACAATAAGAACATCATTAATCCTTCCCAAAGGTTTCTTCTTAGCAACATCAGCAATAGGAACATCAAAATAACATTTTTCAAGCGGTGGTAAATCAAGCATGTCATAAATCTTTCTAGGCATGGTAGAAATACTAGCACCTAGATCACATAAAGCATGGCAATCATAACCATTAACATGCATATCAAAGATGGGTTCCCAACCATCTTCTAACTTCTTGGGAACAGAAGCTTTTTGCTTCAACTTTTTATTCCTAATTTTCATGAGAGCATTGGTAATATGCTTAGTAAAAGCAATATTTAAAGAACTAGCATTGGGAGTCAAAGCAAGCTTTTGCAAGAACAAAATAACTTCAGATATATTGCAGCCATCAACATCAAAATCATTAAAAGAAATAGAGCTATCATCCCCCACACTCCAAAAAATTTCAGCACTCTTTTGAGAAAATTTTTTGGCAGTTTTAGGCTTGTTAACACAAGGAGTGGGAGTTTTCTCTACACCAATCAAAGTAAGAGGATTGCTAGCATGAGGAGCAGCATCATTAGAGGTAGTAATGGTACATACCTTCATCTCTCTAGCCATCTCATCTTCTCTTTCCCACCTGGCATGCAATTCCGCTAACAATCTAATATTTTCATCAATTCCAACTTGAATAGCATTAGCGGTAGCAAAAACATTGTTCTCTTTCATATCATTAGGCAACACTTTTAATTTTAGAAGTTCAACATCATGAGCAAGGCTATCAACTTTAGAAGCAAGAATATCAATTTTGCCTAACTTTTCCTCAACAGACTTGTTAAAAGCAGTTTGCTTACCGATGAAGTCCTTGAGCATTACCTCAAGCTCGGAGGGCGCGGCCCTAGTGTTGTTGTAGGAATTACCATAAGAATTACCATAACCATTACCATTGGTTGAAGGATACGGCCTATAATTGTTACTAGCAAAATTGTTCCTATAAGCATTGTTGTTAAAATTATTATTTCTAATGAAATTCACATCAACATGCTCTTCTTGAGCAACCAGAGAGGCCAAAGGAACATTATTAGGATCAACATGAGTCCTATCATTAGCAAGCATAGCCATAATGGTATCAATCTTATCATTCAAGGAAGAGGTTTCCTAAACAGAATTTACCTTCTTACCTTGTGGAGCTCTCTCGGTGTGCCATTCAGAATAATTTACCATCATGTTGTCGAGTAGCTTTGTTGCGGCGCCCAAGGTAAGGGACATAAAAGTGCCTCCAGCAGCTGAATCAAGTAGGTTCCTCGAAGAAAAATTTAGTCCTGCATAAAAAGTTTGGATAATCATCCAAGTAGTCAGTCCATGAGTGGGGCAATTCTTTATCATAGATTTCATTCTTTCCCAAGCTTGAGCAACATGTTCATTATCAAACTGAGTAAACTTTATAATATTGCTACGCAAAGATATAATCTTAGCAGGAGGATAGTATCTACCAATAAAAGCATCCTTACACTTAGCCCATGAATCAATACTATTCTTAGTCAAAGACAGCAACCAATCTTTAGCTTTTACTCTCAAAGAAAAAGGAAGCAACTTGAGCTTAATAATATCACTATCAACATCCTTATATTTCTGCATCTCACATAGCTCAACAAAATTGTTGAGATGAGCTACAGCATCTTCAGTACTAGCACCAGAGAATTGCTCTTTCATAACAAGGTTCAACAAAGCAGGCTTAATCTCATAAAAGTTTGCAGCGGGAGCAGGTGGTGCAATAGGAGGGCAGATAAAATCACTATTGTTTGTGCTAGTAAAGTCACACAACTTGGTGTTTTCAGGATTGGCCATTTCAGCAAAACGAAAGTAAACAAGTAAAAACAACTACCAGGGATTCTAATTTTTTTGGGTTTTTGATATAAAATGATGCAGGTAAAATAAATAAAGTAAAGCAAAACAATAACAAAGTAAAGGATGTGCGTGCGAAAACTCCCCTCGCAGAAGTCTTCTACTTCCTCCCCGGCAACAGCGCCAGAAAATTGGCTGCTAGCGCGTGGTTGACGTGGGAGAATGTAATTGATGTAGGAGCTTCTTATTCTTCAAATCCCTGTCAACAGCACTAGAAGATTCCTTGTGTGTGGTGAATGACCAGCCAGTTGGGAACCCCAAGAGAAAGGTATGATGAGTATAGCAGCTAGTTTTCCCTCAGTTAAGAAACCAAGGTTTAATCGTTCTTGAAGAGGAGAGACAAACGACTGAAGGTGATGCGGACTGGCTTAGTAACACTCCAACAAGGGCGCCGTTTAACGATACTTGTTGACTCGTCTTCGGCCAGTAGCAACGCGGAACCTTCACACAACACAACCAAGTACTTCGTTCCCAACTTGCGATGAGGTTGTCAATCTCACCGGTTTGCTTGAAACAAAGGTTATGAGCGTATCGAGTGGAAAACAATAGAGTATGCGAGTAAAGTAAACAGTGCGAGTAAAGTAAATAGGTGATAGCAATATGATGGAAATAGGACCGGGGTCCACAGTTCACTAGTGGTGTCTCTCCATAAGATAAATAACACATGTTGGGTAAACAAATTACAGTTGGGCAATTGATAGAATAAAGATAAACGTGATATGTCAAGAAGATCACTATGAGATTTACTCTGGGCATTACAACAAAATACATAGACCGCCATCCAACTGCATCTATGACTAATAATCCACTTGTGGTGAATCAATCCGAGAACTCCACAAGTATTAAGTTGCGAACAACAGATAATTGCATTAAGCAAAGTGTGTAATGTAAACAAAGCATATGCCCTTGAGCATATGAATGTTGTTTTCTCCCTAGTAGCAACAGCCCATCTACAACCTTAGAGGTTTCTGTCACTCCCCCAGGTTAAATAGAGGCATAAACCCACTATCGAGCATAAATACCCCCTCTTGGAGTCACTAGCAACTACTCGGCCAAGATAGCTACTAACAACGGAGAGCATGCAAGATCATAAACAACATAGAGATAACAAAAGATAATATTCAGTACAGCAACTTAATCATAAACACCAATATTTATCGGATCCCAACAAACCAAACATGTAGAATTACATAACGGTGATCTCAGTCATGTAGGGCAGCTCATGAGATCTAAACATGAAGCACATGGTGGAGAAGACACCCCTCTAGCTACTGCTATGGACCCATAGTCCAAGGTAGACTACTCACTCATCGCTCCGGAGGCAAGCATGGCGATGAAGAAGACCTCCGGTGGCGATTCCCCTCTCCGGCAGGGTGCCGGGAAGAGCTTCTGGACCCTCTCGATCTTCGGGTCGACGGCGGCGGCAGATCGCGATGTGTTCTGGAAATTTGATCGGGTACTTAGGTTTTTTCTGTCGGGGGGTCTTTATAGGCGAAGGGGCGATATCAGAGGAGGGGCCAGGCGCCCTCACGCCAAGGCGGCGCGGCCAGGCCCCTGGCCGCGCGAGCCTGGCGTGTGGGGCCCTGGTGGCCCCCCTCCTACTCTCCTTTGGATCTCTGGAAGCTTCCGGGTAAAATAAGACTTCAGGAACTTGTTTCGTCCAATTCCGAGAATATTTCCTGTGTATCACTTCTGAAACACAAAAACAGCAGAAAATAGGGAACTGGCAATGTGGCAACTCGTTAATAGGTTAGTTCCGGAAAATGCATAAAAGTGCCATGAAGTGTAATGAAACAATAGGCAAATGGTGTAAAAACAAGCATGGAGCATCAAAAATTATAGATACGTTGGAGACGTATCACTTTATAGATTCTACGAGAACATCAGTTGTATGCCAAGTTCAGTATGTGTGAATTCTGGCTAGACCAAGTAGAGTTCCTTGGACACGTGATCAGTAAAGAAGGTATAGCAGTAAATCCAAGCAAGGTAGCATCTGTTTTGGAATGGGAGTCACCGAAGAATGTCAAACAGATTAGAGGATTTTTGGGAATGGCAGGATACTACCGAAGGTTCATAGAAGGGTTCTCAAAGATTGCAGCTACTTCGGAAGAATACACCGTTTGTTTGGACAGAAGAATGTGAGGCAAGTTTTCAAACACTCAAGGAGAAGCTAACCACATCACCTGTGTTAGCCGTACCAGAAACTGGCAAAGACAATATCATATATTGTGATGCATCCAAGAACAGACTCGGATGTGTTTTGATGCGGGATAGAAAGGTGATAGCATATGGGTCAAGGCAATTACGACCACATGAAGTTAATTATCCAACACACGATCTGGAACTAGCAGCCGTAGTGTTTGCACTAAAAGGATGGAGGCATTTTCTTTATGGAGCTAAGTGTGAACTCTATACAGATCACAAAAGTCTCAAATACTTCTTCACTTAGAAGGAATTGAATATGAGGCAACGAAGATGGTTAGAATTGATCAAGGATTATGATTTGACCATCAACTATACACCGGGGAAGGCCAATGTGGCAGCCGACGCTTTAAGCAGAAAGAGTACAGACACTCAACCGATGAATCGCGAACTTCCCAAGGAATTACTTATAGATTTGGAAAGGTTAGAGATCCAATGTCTTGACGTACAATCCCTAGGTAGTTTGTCTACCGAGAAGGTGATGGAGGAACGACATAGTGATCTCAAGTATACGATAATTTGAAGACAAGATGAAGATGCATTTATTGCCGAAGAAATCCGCAGGATTGAGGAAGGTAGACCATCAGAGTTCCATTTAGGTGATTTCAATTCACTTTGGTTTCATGACCGAATATGTGTGTCGGACATACCGGAAATCAAGGAATTTATACTTAAGGAGGCACACGAAACACCATATTCTATACATCCGGGGAGCACCAAGATGTATATGGATCTTAAGGAATTGTTCTGGTGGAATAATATGAAGCGGGAGATAGCTAAGTTCGTATCCGAATGTCATACCTGTCAGAGAGTGAAGGCAGAACATCAGAGTCCTGCTGGACTTATGCAACCTTTGAGTATTCCCAAGTGAAAGTGGGAAGAGATTAGAATGGACTTTATCACAGGATTACCACTGACACCAAAGAAGAAGGACATGATCTGGGTAATAGTCGACCGACTGACTAAGAGTGCACATTTCTTAGCTATCAATCAGAAAGATTCTGGTGAAAAGTTAATAAATTTGTATGTTCAAGAGATAGTAAGCAAGCACGGAGTGCCCAAGACAGTAGTATCGGATCGAGGATCCGTATTCACTTCAGCTTTTTGGACGCAATTACATGAAGCTATAGGATCCAAACTGGACTTTAACACTGCTTACCACCCACAGACGGGAGGCCAAACTGAAAGGACCAATCAGATTTTAGAGGATATGCTCTGAGCATGTGCTTTAGACTTCGGGGGATCATGGGAAGAACACTTACCACTGGCAGAGTTCTCTTATAACAATAGTTACCAAAGCAGTATCCAAATGGCACCATTTGAAGCACTTTACAGAAGGAAGTGCCGATCACCTATTTGCTGGTATGAACCATGAGCCAGTAAGGAGTTTCATCCAGACTACGTCAAGGAGAAACAACATGTAATTGATATCATTCGAGATTGATTAAAGATTGCTCAAAGTCGACAGAAAAGCTATGCAGATTCTAAGAGGAGGATATGGGAACCGCAGGTTGGGGACATGGTTTATCTAAGGGTTAGCCCTATGAAGGGAGTACATCGTTTTGGAGTCAAGGGAAAGCTTAGCCCAAGATATACTGGACTGTTCAAGATTCGGAGTCAGAGTCGAGGAGTAGCCTTTGAGTTAGAACTGCCAAAGGAACTATCTAAGGTCCATAATGTGTTTCATGCTTCTCAACTTCGCAAGTGTATGAAGACACCGGAAGAAACTATATCCTACGATGAGATTGAATTGCAAGCTAATTTGACTTATGTTGAAGAACCATCAAAGATTCTGGCAGAGAATTGGAAGCAACTCCGTAATAGGGCCATCAAGTATTGCAAGGTGCAATGGAAACATCACCCGGAAAGAGAAGCTACATGGGAAAAGGAAGAGGATCTAAGGACAGCCTATCCAGATTTCTTCAGGTACATCTTACCCCAAACTTCGGGACGAAGTTTTTATTAAGGGGGGAAGTCTGTAACATCCCAGAACGTAGGACAACTCTAGGGTAGATTAGAAGGGCTCTTGTGCATTGCATCTGAAATTACGGGATTTTTTCGCGCTTTTGTCACTAAAACCTAAGAGTGATCAAATCTCTCTTCGAGGGGGAATGGTGAACTCTTGAAGTGTGAAAGATTTGGACATGACCTCTTTTGATCTATTATTGTGAGAGGTGATGAATTAAACAACTAAACCCTAGCTATAAGCTTTGGAATTTGAACTAAGATTTGAATCAAGTTGAAGTTGAATCTTGAATGATTGAACTTAGAATTAAAAAGCACATTTAGAAAGGATAAACATTAATAAAGAATAAATATATAGAAATATAAACATCAATAAAGTTAGAGAAAACTTAAACTTTATTGATCATCAACACATATTACATTGTCTTTACATAATTCATGAATGAAAGAATATTACAACTTGGAATGAATCAAAGATAATTACAAAAGAAGAAATGGAAGATTACAAGTTACAAATTCAAAAAGAAAACTAAAAGTCTTCTTTCTTTCTTTCCTTTCTTCTTTTCTTTTCTTGGCACCTGCAACCAAATAAAAAGAAACAACAAGTTTGCCAAGATAGCATTTACCAAGTGGCATTCAGAAATAACAGGCCACTGTAGATAATCATTAGGAGGTTGAGCTTATCACCAAAGCTCTTGGGTAGAAATATCCCAAGGCAGCCGGGATGGGCAAGGCAGCTCACAGCAACATAGTCACCAGGTGCATGTACTAAGGTGTCAAGCACCCAAGTAACAAGGGCAAGTATAAAAGTATCATAGAGGGGAAATTTGCTCGGCCAAAGATCATAGTCGACCAAGAATAGCACCATCACACCACCAACAGCAACACCCCAAGTACACCATCACAATCAAGATCACATCACCATCACTAAATCACCACCACATAATCAACCCTGCTCATGTGTTGAGCAACAGGGGAGATTCAGACCCCAACACATCATAAAACAACCATCCATCAAAGCCAAAGACCAACATGGTCACATAGTTCAACTAGGAACTAGGTCAAGCAGCTAGGAGGAGCAGGCTAGCCACAAGAAGCAGGAAATCAGAATTATTCCAGAAGAACAAGCTACTCTTCAGTAGTAGGCTATTATTAAACCACAGCACACATGAGTGTTGGGAGAGAACTCACAAGTTATTCTCCCAGGCAGACTGTACAGAGCACAGCCACACAGTGATCAAGCAAAGCTTGATGAAACAAAGGCTTTGGTCATCATTTGGATGTCCGGGAGGCCATGACCTTGAAGGTAAGGCCATCCACAGCACCTACTCCCTAACACATAACCTTATCTGGGAATTTCTGAAAGGAAATACTCACAAAAATAAGAGCAAGGCCAGGAGTGGCACATGGGTTGCCTAGCTCACAAGACTAAGGCCAAAACCTAGAAAACCATCAGCTTTGTCAATAAAAAAATTGATCAAGTTCAGTTAAGCATCTGGGAAAAGTGGACAGGGACACTTTCAATTAGTTAAGCCACCAGCAGATCACCACAGAGGGTGATCTACTCTCAAAGAACACCAACTTAACACCCACAGCTACTGTGAACACCTCAAGGAGTCATCACAGTGAAGTAGTTAGCCAAAAGCTACTGCAAGAGCCATAACAATAGGCATGGAAGATTGCATCACAACTAGGAATAACCAAGCTCAACAGAACAAGTTGCATCACTATATCAGCACAATAGAAGCACTGCAAGAAAGTGCAGTGAGACTGTTAACAACACAAGCCAATTGACAGCAACATTCAGAGATAACTAACACATAGTTATCCATGCACTTGATCAGATTAATCAAGACTAGCCACTAGCAAGATTTTAACTAATCAAGCAACAACATCAACTGAATGATTCAACAGTAAAAGGCCACCATAGCATGCAGTTAACTGAATCAGCAAGCTTCAGTTAACAGAGTTAACTGAAGCTATGACTGAAACTAGCAATAGCAGCTAAGACAAGCATGATCAAGTTTTAACAGCAAGCTAATTGGGCAAGGAGTGATCATGGAGTCTAGGGACACACATCACAGCCAGTTTAACTTCACAGCACAAGTGCAAGCTTGGGGAGAAACCCCAGTGTAGCAAAGAATGGAGAACATGGCCAGCACAAGCTTCAGGTAAGCATGGCTAGTGCAAGCTCTAGGTGAGCTTGGCCAGTGCAAGCTCCAGGTGGGCATGGCCAGTGCAAGCTCCAGGAGGGCATGGAGCAAGCTCCAGGAGGGCATGGAGCAAACTCCAGGAGGGGAGCAAACTCCAGGAGGGTACAGAGAAGAACAGAGGGGGAGTAGTGGAGAAGAATCACTTACTCGACGCCCAGGAGATACCATCGTGGCATGGCGGGGCAGTGCCCGAGCGGCCACAACGGCATCAAGCCAGGGGAAGTCGCCGACGACACATCGGTGAATCACCTAACTCGCCAAAGCACCAGATCTCACCGAGGACAGGGCCAAGCAGCTCGAAATCAAGCTCGAGGTCACCATGGCCAAGCTCTAGAGCTTCGGAGGTGAAGGGGATGAGAGCATTCGGGGGGCAATCCACAAGATCTCACAGACAGGCAGAATCGCCATCGCTTGATCTATCGAATGGTCACCTTCTCGGCGTCGGACTCCGGTGGAGCTCGTCGGAATTGAGCGCGGCGGCTGCGAGGCGATGCAGTCGCCAGAGAGAGCGCGGGGGAGAAGACGACGCGGGCGAGCGAGGGGGTGCGACTGGTCGGGCGGACCGAGCCACCTGGTCGGGTTTGACCAAGTAGGCTGGCGCCGACAGGTGGGCCCGACCCGACAAGTGGGCCAAGTCTGGCAGAGAAAGAGAGAGAGAGAGAGGGTGAGGTTTTTAATCTGAATTTAAAAACAGAAATTGGAATAAAAGAAAGGGGTTTTTAGAAAAACCTTTTAACACCCAATTAAAAGCAGGAAAATAAATTTGATTTTTGCAAAAATAACTTTAACTGATTTTTGACCTTTTAATCACATAAATAGTGATTTGGTGAGTAAGAGATGATTTATTCATAATTGACTTATGAAGTTTTCTTTTAAAGGAAAAACCTCTAGAAATGATTTAAATGAGAAAGTAAAAAAGGAAATAACATTCTTGAAATAAAATCAAGTAAATTCATTTAAGAATTTGTTCTTAGTATTCTTGGATGAATTTCACCTAATATATACTCTGATAAACTCATAATTAGGGTATATACATTTTTAATAAATCACCCCAATAAAAAAATAACAGGAAAGAGAACTTTAAAAGAATTTTTCTCTAGTTGTGAGATATCTAAGAAAAACCTAATTAGAATAGAACTCATTATCAAAATTGAACTCCATTCCAGAATATTGAAGAATATTCTTGAATGAAGCAATTGATACCTTATACTCTTTAAAATCATAAAAGGAGTATATAAACCCTAGGATAAGAATGAAACACTTCCGGGGGGGGGGTATAAAGGGAACACACACACTTTAAAGGCATGCATTATTTGAATCTTTAACCATTACCCTTATCGGACAATGATGCTGTTTTCCAGAACCCGAGGTCCCGGGTCACTTCAACAAATCCAACTGCACTACCTTGCAGTTTGCAGGCAAGTTCACTCTTGCTCATATCTCTTGTTTATCTTTAATAAAGTACTTGCAAATATACTGGTGGTATTATTATGATGATTGCATTTAAAAGCAAAGGTTCTGCTTTTCTTGAATGAATATGACTAGTGGTTAGCAACCATGGTGGTTGTCGACCTAGGAAGGTGGGCAGTGGGACCTTGGTAAGAGTATGGTGGAGGTCCCACTGTAACGGGAATGTTCACCTAGGACTAATAACCAATGTCGCCAGTGATTCTTGTGCCGTAAAATACGGTCAACCATAGGGTCTAGAATGGGACAGAAGAGTGAGCTGTATCTTTTCCCTCATGCATATCAACGGACGCGCCGTTTCGGAGCAATTGTCTCCCTGCGAGGAGCTTCGGGATGGGTGGAATCCCCCTAATTATTTCACGATTCTGGCGGTCTATGATGGATTGCGGCAATGACGGGGGTAGAGTGCCGAGGCCGGTGTTACCCAAAGCACGTAACCAAACCGGTGGGGGTAACTCATTGTCCGGGAGGGCAAGTATGCCGAGGTCGGCAACTACCAAAGTGTAGACCGGCGAGGGTAGCGAACCGAAGTTGGAGCCGCAAAAGGGTGGGTATGCACGGTCGCGGGAAGGAATAGTGATTTGCTCGGATCAACGGCTGGGCCACATACCAAGGAAGTATGGACGGGAAGTACACCCGGTCGTGTAGCAAAGCGTTGATCTCCTATGGGTACAAGTGACCACCTCTGCAGAGTGTATAAAAAGTATCAAGATACTCCCTGTTCTGGGAAGGAGCTACGAACACAGCAGGAAAGGAGCCCATCGAAGCTCTAATCAACCTGTGAAGACTTACGGACATAGCTCTTTGAATAAAATCAATCTTTGAAGAAATGATTATAAAAACTGCATTTGGCCTAAGACTTTCTAGTCTATGGTTGCAGCTAGTGCATCAAACACCTCTATGCTATTAAATGAACTTGCTGGGTAACACTCATTACTCACCCCCACTCCCTTTTAACCCTTGCTTAGAATCTGAGGGCCAGTTTGAAGAAACCAAAGGAAGCCCGGAGGACTACGAGGAGATCTACTACGAAGAACCAGATCTATCAGGAGGAGTCGAAGGCATCGACTACACCATCTCCTATGGTCCTGACGAAGGACTCGAGGAGGAAGCCGACACCTAGAGTCATAGGATAGAAACTTTGGTCGCATCGAACCCCTAGAATAAAGCGACTAGAGTTGGGCATCATGTTTAGTTTACTACTTTCATTTGTAGCTAAGGTTTGTAGTATCAACTTAGAACCATCTAGTGTTCCTCTTTGGACCGAGGAGGAACTGGAGTCCTTTGTAACATTATGGCTTGTAATATTCAGTGTTTGAATAAAGACCGCTATGTTTCTGTTGTACCACTCTGAGGGATGTAATATTTGTGAATTGGTACTTCATGAGTGTTATGTCAATGACTTGTATACTACAACATGCAGTGGTATGCTAGGTCACCACATAAGCGCACAAAGCTAGAGATGAAAAAGAAGCCAAATGGTAAGTGGGCAAAACCAAAAGCGAAATAAGCGAAATATTGTGTGAGTACTGAAGATAAAATTATTATTCTTAAGTGGTTCAAACATTTAATGTTTCCTAATGGCTTTGTGGCTAATTTAAGAAGAGCAGTTAACTTAGCCCAACGAAAATTTATTGGATTGAAAAGCCACAACCACCACATAATTATGGAGCGCCTCCTGCCAGTTGCTCTATGGGGCTTCATCCCAGAGGCAGAATGGAGGGAGATAGCAGAATTAAGTTTTTTTATCGACAATTGTGTGCCAAAGAAATCAATCCGGAACGAATGCGTGCACTTGAAGCGGAGATTCATATTCTGTTATGCAATCTTGAAAAAACTTTCCCGCTGGGATTCTTCAATGTGATGCAACATCTTATTGTGCATCTCCCTTATGAGGCGAGAGTTGGGGGGCCTGTGACATACGGTTGGATGTACATCTTGGAAAGGTATGTTAAATAATCCAAATGTTGTACCTCTTATTTAACTAGTATATTATTGTCTTGAGTAGCACATGGTAACACTTTTTTGAAGGGCGATGCACAATCTTCGCTTGCAAGTTCACAACAAGGCAAGAGTAGAAGGTTCAATTGTGGAGGCCTGCATTGTACAAGAAATTACAAACTGTGTTTCTTTGTACTTTAGTGAGCATGTTCGCACTTCCTGGAAGAAAAAGGCTAGATGTAACAATGGGGGAAAAAGGTTCAGAATGATGGTTACTCATTAGATGTGTTCCAACATCAAGGTACCCTTCATGGTAGGGGTGTGACTAGATACCTCACACCTCAAGATCTGAATGCTACAAAGCTTTACATTTTGACCAACTGCTCTGTTGTTGATAGATTTCGAGAGTAAGTGATGATAAAATTACACCTTTTGCTTATGATAAAATTACACCTATAGAGCATTTGCTGATAAGAAGTATGTGATGCACCCTAATATGTCAGTGGAGGGCCTTGATAAAATGATGGCAGAAGAATTTGTGGATTGGTTCAAGACTATTGTACGTAATCACTATTTGTTTGACCTTGTTAACTTAGACTTGACTGTTGTTATGTTTTTACTAACCAGACATATTTTCTTCTTACTACAGTGTAAAAGTGGCCTAGATTCTGATGAGGACCAGTGGAATTTAGCTAATGGATGCAGTTCTAAAGTCTTGTCGTATAACTTGTATGATGTGAATGGCTTTCGCTTTAGGTCCGAACTATACGAGAAGAAGAAAACAAGGTTGAGAATGGTTAACACCGGAGTTTGCTTGTCATCCTTCACATCAAACAATGAAGACTAGGGAAAGATTAGGATCCTAGTATTCAAATCTGCGAAATGTCTAGATTTCTTTTTGGATTTTGTGTGTTGAAACATGTGATACAGTGCATGCAGTACTTTGTAAAGACATAGGCTGAACTTTGTGCAAAAAAACTAAAGAACTTTTTATGTCTACGAATTGATTTGTGTAAATGGATCTAGACAAATTCACAGTACTTTTAAAACACCTTGTCCGAACCTTATGAAGTTTTTTGAAGAACTTTTTGAGTTCTTCACATAATATAGCATGGATCGCGCAAAAAAATTTTAGTACTTTATAAATGCAGCACCGGAACTTTACAAAAAATGTTCGAAACTCTTCTAAACAAGTACAACTATCAACATACTGTAGGGACTTCATGACATAAATTGGACGGAGTCTAGGGACTTCCTTAGAAAAAAGGGCACCAATCTTGATGCATCGAACAGTGGACATATGGGTAGGGCACCCTATGGGTTGGACAAAATCCGTGTTGGATAGATTTCAGTTAAAGCTGCATGTTTCATGTAAGGATTGCTCAAGATAACTGGCGGGACTTATTTTTTGTGTATCCAGAAGAAGTTCATTTCTTCACGGAGAAGTTCAGAAGAAAGTTCAGATCGTATAGCCGTCTCTCAACGTAATGTTCATCTCCAAGCAAAACGAAAGTGTGATGCACAAACCTGACAACTAGCCAACTAGGGTGCACCCCCTAATTTTCTACCCGTTACAGCCAGGGCCTGAATGGCAATACCATATTGTTTTCAAGGATTGAATGACCTGCTTTTTCAGTAGCTTAAGCATGTACTCCCTCCTTTCTAAAATATAAGATGTTTTAGTTTTTTTTAACACGAATGAATGTAGACACTTTTATAGTGTGTAGATAGGAAGCAAAATGAGTGCAGGAACGCTCTTACACGGGTGACCGTGTCCACGGTCAAACACTGACGCGTATTACATGGGTGGGCCCACCCACGTCCCTCTTATCTCAACAACCCATCTCCTACCTCTAGCAGTTTACCATTCCATGCGCTGCACCTACCTAGGGATAAGGGAGAGAGAGAAAACTGGGCGGTTGTGCACCACGCCATCACGTTCTACGCTGGCAACCTCGCCGGAGCCGGAGTCGGCGATGTCGCAGTAAGCCACGACGGAGAAGGCGACGACGAGTCTAGAGCGAACCTCTGACAAGCCCTAGAACTTAAGGGAGGGGGTGCAGGGTGCGCCAGCATCAGAGATAAACGAGGAGGCGGCGGAGCTTAGAGGGAAGGTTGGGGGTGGCGGCAGGGCGGCAGAGGAGGAGCTCCGAAGAGGGCGGGGCGGCAAGGCAGCGACGAGCGGTGGCAGGCGGCTAGGCCGGTGGTGGATGCGGGGACGAAGTACATCTTGAGTACGGCAGTGGCGTCACTCTCTTCTTCCTTGTTTCCGGTGGGGGTGTGTAACGACCCGGAAAAATCCCCAATATTAGAATTGCTTGTTATTTTTTTCTTTTTTGCGTCATCGTGACGTCGTGCATCATCATGCATCAATAACCCTGCATGTTTTGTCAAATAAAATATTTATACTAAAAACTATTTTTGGCTTGTATGGTTTTATAATAATCCTCCACATCTTTTCTTTATTTTAAATTATGTTCAAAACTACAATATTTAAAATGATGTGGTTGTTGTTGGAAAACTTGTTTCAAATAAATACAACTTTTTGAAAATGAAATTGTTTCAAATCTGCTTTTAAATCCTCCAAACTCCTCTATCTTTCTTACTTTCTTTTTCATGCTTTCTTCGTTCTTGGCATGTCCAACTTTGGAGCCCAATCGAGTCAGCCGAACCAGTTTTCTGAAGCCCACTTTTTCCCTCGTGCTTATCGTCTACCTCTTCAGAGAAGCACGCAGAGGACGTGCTCGCTCACGTCACTGGCGCTCCCACGCCAAGCGCGTGATCCCTTTTCCCCTTATCTTCTGATCCCACCAGAAACCCTAGCGTCCCCGTCCTCTTCCGCCCCAGTGCCGCAAGCAGGGTCTCCCCTCTCGTTCCCCTCTTTTTCTTCTGTTCCCCATGCTCCCGAGCACAACCACCAACACCTCTCCGTCACCCCATCGCCTTGATCAACATCAAGCCAAGCAGACTCTCCCAGGAGCTCCGCCCCACTGCCAGGAACGTCCTCGGTGAAGTAATCGAGCCGTCATCGACTACAGCAACGGCTATGTCTACCTCTTCCTCTCCGGTAACCAGCAAAATCTGGCCCCTCCGGTCCTCCTCCAGCTTCCCCGAGAACGCTCACATCCTTGCGGTGAGCTTGTCTTCCTTTTCGGACCTTCCCCCGTCCAGTTTCGCTGCTCGTTATGATTCTATCGCTGATCTCCGTTTTTGTGTGTATGTGCCCGCCATGGACGGAGTGGTCGCCCCGCACCTCTGTGCGCTTCCTCTTCCACCGGTGACCACCGCGTCGAGCAGCATCTGCGTCATCCTCGCCGGTCCCTGCTACCTCCATCATGCCTCCATGCGCCGCACGTCTCTGTTCGTCCCTGTCCGCCTCTCTGAAGTCTGAACATCTGCAGCGACCTCCGCTGTGCGTCTTCAGTTTTCTCAGGTTAACTAGCCACTCCGCTATAATATAAAGTATCCCTTCCTATTAAGTTCACATCCGAATGAGTAGCTCAGTGGCCTGAGCAATTGTTGCGATTCAGCAGGTCCAGAGATCAAATCCCAGTGCCATCAGATTAAATCCCCTCTTTTTGCTGTTCAGATTCAGATCCGCCGCCGGCTGGGCCTCAGAGCCCATCCGAATCTCTCTACCCATCGCTGGCGTGCGAGCGTTGCTATCCGTCGCCAATCGGGCTCAGGTCCGGACCAACTCAGCCTTCCAGTTTTTCTGTTTCGTTTTCTGAAATTCCTGCAAGTATTTGCATCTTGCCAAATTCATATCTTTTAAACCGTAACTCGAAATAAAAGTATTTTATATGAAAGTTTATCAGAAAAATGCATAGAATTTGACTATGCCATCCATATGCTTGTTTGCATCTTGCATCATGTCATGGCGTGATAGTTTGTATCTCATCTAATAAACAACATATGGAGCACTTGGGAAATTACCAAATATGGTTCCCCGCTTCATTTAATTTTTGTGTAGCTCACCTTTATCTTGTTCTTGCCATGCTAATCAACATATAAATTGTCGTGTAGTAAAACAACTTAAACCATATTTGTGTATGTCGGGATTCCGATTCCGCTTAATTTTGGGATAGGGTGCATTGCATCATAATTGCCATGCCATGCATACCTTCACATGCTCATGCCGATTCTTTTGTCGTAGTAGTAAGTTGCATCCGTTGTTTGTTGTAGCGATTTGCTTCTTCTCGGATAGGACGCTTCGTGGTGATGTGAGCAACGACAAGTTCTTCAGTGTTCTTCGACCATCTTTTCAGGCGAGCCCTTTTCTCTCTACCCATTTAATACTTTTGCTCTCGCTAGCTCTATATTCTAGCCTTGTGTCGCGATGCTTTGTTCGAGTCCCGTGTCCTATCCACTTGTTTATCCAAAGCAAAGCCATAGAACCTTCCATACATCCTATTACCCGTGTGCTTGTTGTTCGAGTTGGCCTTGCGAGTCGTAGGCATCTTCAGGTTGTTGGAGTTGTTTTATCTTATTGGGTTGGGAAGTTATCACATGCTCTACTTTATGGATATATGTTGTTGGAGATATTCATGGCTTACTTTATTGTTAATACTTAAAATTGAATTAAGCAGAGGCATCGGTGAGTCATTTTGCCAGTTTTCCGACGGCTCACTTGTGTCCCCTAGGACCCCGAGATCGCATGAACTGTTCTGAGACTGAGCGCTCTAACCAGACGTGGGTACGTTTACGGGCCTCCCCTCGATCACTGCCGGAATCTACACACATGTCCAGTGGCCACAACTAGTTTGAGGTTTTCCATTTGGTTCTTGCGTGCATGCAGCTCTTGTATCTTATGGTTCGATTTACTTTGGGGGAAGCCGTGGGTGCCTTGTAACCCCTTGTTTGTTTTCTGCATGCACGCATAGGTTTGCGGCGTGAGCGTTTACCGCATGCTAAAGCGGGTCGTCTCCCGTGGGTGGAGTCGGGCCTCCGAAGCCGTGCACGCAACAACTAGGTCCGTCTCAGAGATTCGGCCGGACTCTCGAGCGGGTTAAACTTAGTTAGGTGGCTTCCTGGACTTGTTTGTAGTGAAGGAGAGTGCGAGTCGTGACCTCCTGCCGGCACATCTTTGGAAGTGTGCTAATCGTAGGCATCAAGGAGTGATCGTGCGTTTGGGTACATTTGGGCACCCCTGCAGGGTTAAATCTTTTCGAAAAGCCGTGTCCGCGGTTATGGACGACTTGGAGCTGTACTACTCGATCATAGAATAACTTACACATGTTGTTTCAATACAAATAAACTTGTGTAGTAAGTTAGCACAACTACAACAACAAACCTGCAATAAAACTTGTTAACTGTGTGAGTGCCTTTGCAATTGCTTCCTCGTTGGGTGCGAAGGGGCGATACATCGGCTGGGTTATGTTTGGTGTTAGTATCTAGTAGTTTACTTTTATGCGCTCTCTTATCTGATTCTACTTAGACGAAAGTTGTAGCGTGTCTCTGTAGTACTTTTGTTGCCGCTAAGTCCACCTTATAGCCTGTAGGCGAGCACAGCTGAATTCCAGTCTCGCGAGTACGTGCCTCGGTACTCACCCTCGTTTTTTTTCCTTTTTCTCTTTCTCCCTCCTTGTTCGGCAACCTTTGGCCCGACGCTTTTAACAGGTATGGGAGCGACGACGTTAGCAAGGTTACCCTTCCGGCTTGGCCTGGGCGGGGTTATGGACGCCATCGTTTATCTTCAGGCCTCTTAGGCCCATTTGTATTCCTGTCCGTACTCGGACGCTATTTGCTTTATGTATGATTCGGATCTTTGTGATGTATATTTGGATTCTTGACTCGTGGAGTCTTTGCAGTTGTATATATATTATTTTGTGGGTTCCATCGTGAACTTGTGTAACTGTTGCTACTCGATTCCACCCGCATCACGTGCATGCTCCAACGTGCACGAGGCGCTTGGTGGTGCGTTTCCAAAGCGACATCATGTAGATTGTGGCGTGCTCGCTATAATCTGCAAGGTGCCGGTTTTGGGGCGTTACAGGGTGGCGGTGCTCATCCATCTCGTGTTTCTCCGGCTCATTCTGACATAGCTACAAGAGCTCGTTCTGACATAGTACACAGAAAATGACTAACATATTTGGCTCTAGCTTCTCCTCAGCTGAACATTGCCACATGGACGGCGTTGACCAGCCAGTGTGGCTCAAAAGCGATTCATAGAGGAGTATGAATCGGTTCCACATGGTGTGGAGCATCAGTTCATTGTTTTTTTTCGAAATGGGGAGCGCCAGCCTCTGCATCAAAATGATGCATATGGCCTAGCATCGGTTCATTGTGTCAGTTGAAAGAAGCGAAACATCATGTTGAATCGGCTCATACCCATTAAACAACGTAAAAGAACCAGAGTTGGCCAGAGAAGCTGAAGAGGGAGTAGAGAGAGAGAGAGAGAGAACATAAAAAGGATGTACTATTTGTTTTACTTTTCATTTACTCTATTCTGTAGCAGGTCCCACAAGGTGACCTTATATAGTGCAGCCAAACCAGCACCGATTCATAGATTTCCACTTTATGCTTTGAATCGACGCAACGTTGTGGCTGGTCATCCACATGTTATATGTACAATCAGTTCCATGAAATGTTTTAAGATTCACTGATTCAGTTTCTGAATTTATGTTGATAATGACATGTATAAATAATGATGGATGTGGGATGTGGCTGAAGGGGTTCTCTAAGACTTGTTGCTGCAAGCATCATTGTGTTGTCACCAAGGGCAACAGATTATTTTGAGCAACAACTATGTTATTATTTATACTGATACACTTAGTATATTGTAATATTGGCCTTAAAGGGAAGCACATTAAATTTTGTTAGATCTCTTGCAACTATTTTTTAGAAATTAGTAAAATGCTCAAAATAAGCAAGAGCTGTTCAGCGTGTCGAGTTTTAATAAGTGTTATTTCTTTTATTTTACATTTTGAATCAAATCTATTTCACCATGTTTATATATTTGTTCCACCAACACTGCATTTTTGTTTCAGCTTTGATATACATAGGAAACCTATATAGTTGAAAATAAAACTCAATACCAAATTAACAAATTGGCATCATGACAAGTTAACAACACTTAAAAACACAAAAAGCTCTGCAAATTACACCTCCATTCAGCGCTACCTAGACTAAAACCAATCATCTTAGGAAAAAAATAAACGCAAGCAGAATAAACGGGCGCAGCGAAGCATGCATGATCCATCTAGTCTTGCGGTTATTCTTAGGGGGTTTCTAGGATTAACGTAGTGGCTCATATGTGCCTCCAATTAGTAAGGGCTAGCAGTCGTGAGACCAACAACTGACGCTAACAACCATTCACTATGAAAATCAGGTAACTTGTAGTAGACCTTCTAATTCAGAGCAACACAAAAGTAATACTAACTTCTAAGCAGACCTTGTATTACAGAGTAGACCTTATAATTCAGAGTAGACCTTGTAATTCTAGTACTGTATTTGCTTCTCAACATAACAGTTCCTTTGAATGAGGATAAAATAATAAATTGGTTTCACATACTGATGGAACCAAGAATATGCAAAAAAAATAAGGGCACACAATTGTAAGCTTGTTAGCACATATTCAGCAAAGGCATTAACAAACTGACAATTAAACAAGTGAATTTACGTCATCTAGAGTTCAGCCTAAGTGCATATAGAGGATGACTGTGCTTTTGCAACACTCTGAGTGGATAAAAATACATTGTACCTAAGCAACCCTTCCACTGCACCTGATTAATCTAGCACTTCTCTAAAATGTCTTTTTATGCATAGACACAAAATCAATAGTTGGCAATTGAGTTTTCTATTTTCCTAAAACAGTTATTTGATAGATGTTGGCTACTTTACCAGACGGCAATATTTTGTAGACACTTCTATAGTTGTACCTCAGCTCACCAAATAGACTTATATCCATTAAGATTACTGTAAACTCTGAAGCTATTTGCTGTAGTCATAAAAATATTTGATGTCTTTTATGTAAGATCATGGATGAGCAATGCCAATTCTACTACTTGACCTAGGTGGCAAGCAGAATGGAGCAATATGATGGATAGAACGAATACATGTACCATAAGGAGGCTCAAGGGTAGCAGCTTGACGACCAGAACCATGACGACCACGGCCACAGGAAGATGGCCTAGGCGAAGCACAGCCATGGCAGACACGGCAGCAACGGCCTCGGGCACGAGACGGATGACGCATCAGACACGTCACGACGAAGAAGCAGGACAATGACGCCTCTCGCCAAGACTAGCCATGAACCACCACAGAAGATGGACCACAACCATGACAGGCAGGAGCACAGCCACACAAGGGCATCCTAGCTGGAGCAGAGGCATGGCAAGCGCTCACGCAGCCAATAGTGAGGGAGACGTCGGCTAAGCCAAGCCGGCACCCGCCAAGCCAGAGAAGTAGACGCAGGCAATAGGCATCCCACATCTAGCAGGCAGCGCATCGGCTAAGCCAAGCCGACACCCGCCGAGCCAGAGAAGTAGATGCAGGCAATAGACATCCCACATCCAGTAGCAGGCAACCAGTAAATTACGGCGATGGCGTGGGGCTGGAGGAGGCGACGAAGAAGAAGGACATGGATGCCTTGATACGTTGCAAACGTATCTATAATTTTTGATGATCCATGCTTGTTTTACACCAATTGCTTTATGTTTTGTTTACACTTCGTGGCATTTTTATGCATTTTCTGGAACTAACCTATTAACAAGATGCCACAGTGCCAGTTCCTATTTTCTGCTGTTTTTGTATTTCAGAAAAATTATACAGGAAATATTCTCAGAATTGGATGAAATGAAAGCCAAATCTCCTATTTTTCCCGACACGGAGACAGAGTCCAAAGCAGAGATGGAGGAGGGCCAGGGGCTGGCCACACCATAGGGTGGCGCGGGTCCCTGATACGTCTCCAACGTATCTATAATTTTTGATGCTCCATGCTTGTTTTTACGCCATTTGCCTACTGTTTCGTTACACTTCGTGGCACTTTTATGCATTTTCTGGAACTAACCTATTAACGAGTTGCCACAGTGCCAGTTCCCTATTTTCTGCTATTTTTGTGTTTCAGAAGTGATACACAGGAAATATTCTCGGAATTGGACGAAACAAGTTCCTGAAGTCTTATTTTACCCGGAAGCTTCCAGAGATCCGAAGGAGAGTAGGAGGGGGGCCACCAGGGGCCCACACACAGGGGTGCCACGGCCAGCCCCTGGCCCGCGCCACCATGGTGTGAGGCCACCTGGCCCCTCCTCCGACATCGCCCCTTCTCCTATAAAGACCTCCCGACGGAAAAAACCTAAGTACCCGATCAATTTTCCAGAACACATCGCGATCCGCCGCTGGCGTCGACCCGAAGATCGGGAGGGTCCAGAAGCTCTTCCCGGCACCCTGCCGGAGAGGGGAATCGCCACCGGAGGTCTTCTTCATCGCCATGCTTTCCTCCGGAGCGATGAGTGAGTAGTCTACCTTGGACCATGGGTCCATAGCAGTAGCTAGATGGTTGTCTTCTCCACCATGTGCTTCATGTTTAGATCTCATGAGCTGCCCTACATGATTGAGATCACCGTTATGTAATTCTACATGTTTGGTTTGTTGGGATCCGATGAATATTGGTGTTTATGATTGAGTTGCTGTACTGAATATTATCTTTTGTTATCTCTATGTTGTTTATGATCTTGCATGCTCTCCGTTGTTAGTAGCTATCTTGGCCGAGTAGTTGCTAGTGACTCCAAGAGGGGGTATTTATGCTCGATAGTGGGTTCATGCCTCTATTTAACCTGGGGGAGTGACAGAAACCTCTAAGGTTGTAGATGTGCTGTTGCTACTAGGGAGAAAACAACATTCATATGCTCAAGGGCATATGCTTTGTTTACATTACACACTTTGCTTAATGCAATTATCTGTTGTTCGCAACTTAATACTTGTGGAGTTCTCAGATTGATTCGCCACAAGTGGATTATTAGTCATAGATGCAGTTGGATGGCGGTCTATGTATTTTGTTGTAATGCCCAGAGTAAATCTCGTAGTGATCTTCTTGACATATCACGTTTATCTTTATTCTATCAATTGCCCAACTGTAATTTGTTTACCCAGCATGTGTTATTTATCTTATGGAGAGACACCACTAGTGAACTGTGGACCCTGGTCCTATTTCCATCATATTGCTATCACCTGTTTACTTTACTCGCACTGTTTACTTTACTCGCATACTCTATTGTTTTCCACTTGATACGCTCATAACCTTTGTTTCAAGCAAACCGGTGAGATTGACAACCTCATCGCAAGTTGGGAACGAAGTACTTGGTTGTGCTGTGTGCAGGTTCCACGTTGCTGCTCGCAAAGCAAAGCTTGGACGAGGCGCCATATATAAATTGTCCGAAGCTGTCGCAAGCTAGCAAGCATCACCTTCAGTCGTTTGTCTCTCCTCTCCAAGAACGATAAACCTTGGTTTCTTAACTGAGGGAAAACTAGCTGCTATACTCATCATACCTCCTCTTGGGGTTCCCAACGGGCTGGTCATTCACCATGCACAAGGACCATCTGCTACACGTCAACTTGGCACCAGCAGCTTCTTTTTCTGGCGCCATTGCCGGGGAGGAAGTAGAAGACTTCTGCGAGGGGAGTTTTCGCACGCACATCCTTTACTTTGTTATTGTTTTTCTTTACTTTATTTATTTTACCTGCATCGTTTTATATCAAAAACCCAAAAAAATTAGAATCCTTGGTAGTTGTTATTTCTTTACTTTTTGTTTATCATGTTGATCCCTAAGTACGTTCTGGAGGACCTCTCAGTAGGTAGTGGTCCGATTATTGGCAAAAGTAACATTGAGGAGTTCTTTAATCACATTAGTATGCATAAGGAAGTTGAGGAAAAGTCTTTGGTTGAGCTAGCTCCTAGTTATGAAGTTGCTTCTGCTTATTTAGTTCACATGTTGGAAACTAGGTTTGCTAGTCTTAATCCTTTTATGCAATACATGTTCCTTAAGCTCCATGAAATTGAGGATCCCGAAAAGAAAGCCTTTATCTTGGAAACTTTGCGCATAGAATTTAGAGATGTTGCAATTGAGGCAAGGAAAGTTTTTAAGAAGTTTGATAAGCTTGGCTCGCCTGTTGAAATTGTTGGTACACCCAATGAAGAATCTAGATTGCCAATACCTTGTAAGCTCGTAGGAATTCATAATGCCTTGGTAGCTAATACTAGTTGGATTTGTCCTGAAAATCTTTTTGATGAAAATAGTGTACCAAAGCGTGACTACAAGGGATACTCAAAACCTCAATTGGATAGTATTCATTTCTTTATTCCTATAGTGGATCTTGATCCCCCTTTCATTATTACTTGATTCGCAATTTTCTGCGCCTAGCTCAAAGGCGTTAAAGAAAAGCACTCTTGGGAGATAACCCAAAGTTTTTTTTTCAGTACTTTTTCTTTTATTTGAGTCTTGGAAGTCATTACTACTGTAATGACCGCTCCTTATCTTGTTTATTTTGTTTTTGTGCCAAGAGAAGCCTCTAATTCGAGTGAGGTAAAGATTTGGGGATGTTGCTGTCCTGAAACTGTTTTTGGTGCTGCACCATAAAAATTCGTATAAATTCTCTGTATATCTTTTGGACCTGAGATTTCTTGTGCATATGCCCCAGGTTATATCCAAACTTTTGTTATCTGAACACTTTTTGATTTGAGCAACAGAAAACCCCTCAAAAATTCTACCTTTGTCAGCTGTTCAGTTTTGACAGATTTCTGCCAATATTTGTGTTTGCCACTTTATCGCTTTCTTTTGATCACGGAACTTTTGGAGAAGTTGCTACAGTAGTATTTACTATATATGCGGTGGTTTTGAGTTGAAACCTGAAGCAAAAATAGGTTGATTATATGTTATTCTTGCACTAATGTTGCTAATAGATTTGTGTTTAGTTTTGTATGAAGGAAGTTTTCAAGTGTAGGGATTGGAGAATGATGAGATGAGTTGAAGAATGGACAAAAGCTCAAGCTTGGAGATGCCCATGCATCACCCCAAGAAATATCCAAGAAGTACAAGCGTCAAAGCTTGGGGATGCCCCCGAGGCACCCCTTCTTCATCGGCAAAAATCAGGTCACCTTTCAAAACACTATATTTTTATTGCTTCATGCACTATGTGTTTTTCTTGGAGTGTCAGTTGTTTTAGTTTTCTTAGTTAGTTTAGTTTGTTTGTTTGCTGCAATAAATGGTTGGACCCCAACAAATTTCCTTTGGAGGAGATGTACTCGTTTTCATTTGCCAAGAACACTCCGTTTTCATTCTTACAATTTCACCGAGTGTTCTTCTTTTTCTGCTACTGCTTTTGGTTTTCGTTTTCGCCTTGATTCACGTTCAGACCTTGCCATATCTTTTCATCAAGGTGTATTTTTGCCTCTTATCTTTATTGGTTTTCATCAAAAGAGGTGTTTATAAAAATTTCAAATGGTGTTGGAAAAGAGAAAAAGCTTTGTGCAAAAAAGTGGTACAAGAAGGAGCTTGTGTAGACTGCAGCTTAGGCTTTTTCATGTCATGCTTGATGTCTTTTTGATAGTATGCTTAGTGGTTTTTCTGTAGCATGACTTGTCTCAAATAACTGAGATTGCTTAATGAGCCTTTTAAAAATCATGCGTTGTTTTTATTGTATGGAAGCATTATTTTGGTTTTCTCCTTGATGCTTTATTTGGGTTGACTTGGCGCATGCTCACACATGTTAGACTCTTACAAAGTTGCCAATAGCCTCTATGATCATTTAGTTTTTGACTTTTGATGCCATCTTATGCTTCTTTTAATGTCGCTTTGTCGCTTTGCCTGATTATGGCCATTATTGCTCTCTTAGTTGGTCGCTCCCAGTCTTTTGCTAGCCCTCACCTTATACTGAGTATGAGCTCTACTCGTGCATCCAACTCCTAAAAGCCAAAGTTTTCCAAAGTGTCCACCATACATACCTACTAGCAATTTGCTATTCCAAGTAAATTTGACTTGCTTTTATTTTCTCTTCAAATTAAACTCTTACCAGTGTTATGCGAAATTCGGTCAGTAAAGCTCTCACGAACCGGAAGGCACACTTTACTTTTTCCTGTTCTTAAAAATTTGACATTGTGGTCTCTTATGTTGAGTTGTTATGCTTGCAAGTTGTAAGTTGGAGACTAGCCCAGCCATGCAGTCATGGGCAAGCTTTCAACATTGCACTTCTTATTTGAGTTGATATCGTGATCTTTTGTTTATGGATGCCCGCGGTGTGAAATGAATTGGGAATCTTGTGGGGATCATGGAGTTTGTATATGTATTAGGGAAACGTCGGGCTGCTAATCTAAGCCATGCATAATTCATGGTGGAAATTTGCAGCATACCCATGGTGAACATTCGACGATGCATCTCACAATAAAAAGCTAAACAAATGGCAAATAAAAGAGATGTCGAGGTGTTCATTGTGTGCTTGTCCTGTCATTTTGGTGTGGGCTTGTTCCATGTCATCGGGCACGGAGGTACCCCATTGGCGGTTCTCAATGATATGTATATACTTAGAATGACAAGAGCCTTGCTTGGGACTCTAAGTTAAGTAGCATGAGGTTTGGGTAATCGTATTCACGGGGCACAAGGTTTTCAACTTATGATTTGTCAAGCATATGCATCATAATTGTTCTCGCATTAACTTTAACCATTCAAGATGCTTATGATGGGGGCAATGAGAGCTCAAAGCCGGTAAGTACCATAATTTTTGAAGGTTATAAAACTTGCAATCACTGCTTCCCTCTGCGAAGGGCCTTTCTTCTACTTTTATGTTGAGTCACCACCTTCTTTCTTTATGCACCATTAAGAGAGCATAGTTGTCATTCTTAGTGTAATATGCATTGTCCCAAAGTTCATTGATTGATTCATATTGTTGGTTTCACTTGTTCTCAAATTATTTGTATCTAGTCGCCCTCTTAAACTTGAAGGTGTCCTATGCATTTATGTTTTGCTCTCTTTGAAGGACAAGCTGAAAACCATTTGTATGTTTTTCCTTATGATTTGAACACACGTTTGACTTTCATTGTTTCATTTTCATGATCTTTTGTTTGTGTTCATTTGCATGTTTACAACATGGTTGCTAAGTGTTTATTGTCAAGATTATATCTTCATGCCCATGTTTTAAGTTCTTGTGATCCCAGCTCACAAATGCTTACATACTTGATCAAGATTGTGTAGGTGCATGTCACCTCAAAAATTATTCTTTTGTTATCACTTACCTACTCGAGGACGAGCAGGAGTTAAGCTTGGGGATGCTTGATATGTCTCCAACGTATCTATAATTTTTGATGCTCCATGCTTGTTTTTACACCATTTGCCTACTATTTCGTTACACTTCGTGGCACTTTTATGCATTTTCCGGAACTAACCTATTAATGAGTTGCCACAGTGCCAGTTCCCTCTTTTCTGCTGTTTTTGTGTTTCAGAAGTGATACACAGGAAATATTCTCGGAATTGGACGAAACAAGTTCCTGAAGTCTTATTTTACCCGGAAGCTTCCAGAGATCCGAAGGAGAGTAGGAGGGGGGCCACCAGGGGCCCACACACAGGGGTGGCGCGGCCAGCCCCTGGCCCGCGCCACCATGGTGTGAGGCCACCTGGCCCCTCCTCTGACATCGCCCCTTCGCCTATAAAGACCCCCCGACGGAAAAAACCTAAGTACCCGATCAATTTTCCAGAACACATCGCGATCCGCCGCCGCCGTCGACCCGAAGATTGGGAGGGTCAAGAAGCTCTTCCCGGCACCCTGCCGGAGAGGGGAATCGCCACCGGAGGTCTTCTTCATCGCCATGCTTGCCTCTGGAGCGATGAGTGAGTAGTCTACCTTGGACCATGGGTCCATAGCAGTAGCTAGATGGTTGTCTTCTCCACCATGTGCTTCATGTTTATATCCCATGAGCTGCCCTACATGATTGAGATCACCGTTATGTAATTCTACATGTTTGCTTTGTTGGGATCCGATGAATATTGGTGTTTATGATTGAGTTGTTGTACTGAATATTATCTTTTGTTATCTCTATGTTGTTTATGATCTTGCATGCTCTCCGTTGTTAGTAGCTATCTTGGCCGAGTAGTTGCTAGTGACTCCAAGAGGGGGTATTTATGCTCGATAGTGGGTTCATGCCTCTATTTAACCTGGGGGAGTGACAGAAACCTCTAAGGTTGTAGACGTGCTGTTGCTACTAGGGAGAAAACAACATTCATATGCTCAAGGGCATATGCTTTGTTTACATTACACACTTTGCTTAATGCAATTATCTGTTGTTCGCAACTTAATACTTGTGGAGTTCTCGGATTGATTCGCCACAAGTGGATTATTAGTCATAGATGCAGTTGGATGGCGGTCTATGTATTTTGTTGTAATGCCCAGAGTAAATCTCGTAGTGATCTTCTTGACATATCACGTTTATCTTTATTCTATCAATTTCCCAACTGTAATTTGTTTATCCAGCATGTGTTATTTATCTTATGGAGAGACACCACTAGTGAACTATGGACCCCGGTCCTATTTCCATCATATTGCTATCACCTGTTTACTTTACTCGCACTGTTTACTTTACTCGCATACTCTATTGTTTTCCACTCGATACGCTCATAACCTTTGTTTCAAGCAAACCGGTGAGATTGACAACCTCATCGCAAGTTGGGAACGAAGTACTTGGTTGTGCTGTGTGCAGGTTCCACGTTGCTGCTCACAAAGCAAAGCTTGGACGAGGCGCCATATATAAATTGTCCGAAGCTGTCGCAAGCTAGCAAGCATCACCTTCAGTCGTTTTCTCTCCTCTCCAAGAACAATAAACCTTGGTTTCTTAACTGAGGGAAAACTAGCTGCTATACTCATCATACCTACCTCTTGGGGTTCCCAACGGGCTGGTCATTCACCACGCACAAGGACCGTCTGCTACACGTCAACTTGGCACCAGCAGTCCCCCTGGCCACGCCACCAGGTGGTGTGGGCCCCTGGTCTACCCTCTGACATCACCCTTCCGCCTATATATTCTCTAAGGCGAAAACCCTAAATCGTCTAGCCTCTGTCCACGAAAAGTTCCACAGTGCCGCCGCCATCGAAGACCAATTTTGGGGGACAGAAGTCTCTATTCTGGCACCCTGCTGGGATGGGGAATTGCCCCCGGAGCCATCTCTGTCGACTCCACCGCCATCTCCATCGACGTATGTGGCTCAAGATATTGTGATAGAGCATGAGAAGATTCAAGGTTGACCAAGGCAAAGATCAAAGATTGGATTCTAGTTTGGTCAACACATGAAGCATAAGGAATGTGCCACATGGGACCAATCGGTCTTGTGGTATGGTATGGTTTGTCAATTATGCTTTGTGAACTAACCCATTACATATGTGTGTTTGTGTTGTCTATGTGGGTTAGGTATTGTGTCATGGATATGCATCACTAGTGAGATTTCATATAGACCATGAAAGGATGACATCAAGTGGTGGTTGTCATCAAGGTTGCAAAGTGCAAGTTTCAATATAAGCATCTCGAGAAGATCATGTGCTTGAAGCTTGTCATCCATTTGGTGATAATGGAATTGTGAAGACATGCCTTAGTTAAGGTATCCCATAGTGGTGTATGGGGGAGCATATTGGAAGTCTTCACGAAGCAACAATGATCAAGTGAAGCATTCCGGCTTGACGAAAGCATGAAGCATCATCATCAAGATCAAGCGGGGTGCACAAGGCAAAGGTTTGTCCTTGCTAGGTTTTCCTTTTACCGGTCTCAAGGTGTTTGTTGGGAGACCGGGTTATAGGATAGATAGCCGCACTATCAAGAGGGGCCTTCGGTTGGGTAACTTGATCACATCGTCTTAGGGAGCTCAATCCTTTGCATACTTTGCATCTTCCTACTTTGTTGCTTCTTGGTGTTTCTTCATGTGAGGTTCTTGTGCTTGTTTCTAGCTTTCCAACAAGTCCAAGTTCATCGAAAACGGAATCCGTATGCATATTTTATCGCGTTTTCGAGTTTGGAGGTTTTACCGGTTCTTTCTTAAAAGAGGTTTTCACCTCTTCTTATTTGGTATTTTATCTCTTACTACATCTTGGGTTTTATGGTCTCCATTGGATAGATATTTTCCTTAGCTTTTCAAAAATCCCAAGTTTGCTAAAATCCGAGTCCGGATGTAAAAGTTATCGCATTTTTCGTGAGGATATTTTTTGTCGGTTTCGAGCTCGGTTTGGACCAGAAATTCAACCGGAAATCAATCGAAAACCTTCTAGACTGATTTCTTCTAGGCTCGGTTTAATCTAGAAATTCAACCAAGAATTCAACCGAGAATTTCCGGTTCAACCGAGAATTCAACCGGGAATTCCAGTTTCGCCCCAAACGGCTAGTTTTCCTTGAGGACTATAAAAGGGGTCTTCTTCCCCAAATGTTTTAGGGTTCTTGATCACGAAATACACCTCCATTGTTGACCCTCTTGAGCTTTCTTCCTCCCTCTTCCCTCCAATGATTCTTGCATCTTTTTGAGGGATTTTAGAGAGGAGATCTTGATCTACAATCTCCACCAAATCATTCCTCCTCTAAGTGAGGGGAATCCTTTGAATCAAGATCTTGGAGTCATTGGTTGACCTCCACCCTTGTTCTTCCTCTCTAACTCCTCCATAGCATTTGTTGCCTTGGTGGGATTTGAGCACTTCCTCTTGTGTTCTTGCTTTGCATCCTTGCATAGTGTTGAGCTCACCCTTACGATTTGTTCGAGTGAGAGACCGTGAGCTTGTTACTCTTGGAGGGTGACCTCCTAGTTGGCTTGGCGGTTGGTGCCTCGGTGACCTCTTCGTGGAAGATTGTGAAGAGGCCCGAGCTTCCCCTTCGTGGGAGTTGTGAAGTGGTTGTGGAGCTTGCCATCTCCGGAGTGGAGGAAAAGCTAACCATAAGAAGGGGTCCCTAGCTTCGTGGGGGACTCGGAGAAGAAGGTGAGCCTTCGTGGCGTTCGGGGGCCTTCATGGTTACCTACATCTCTCCAACGTTGATTAGCTTACTTTATGTAAGTGAATATCGGGATACATCTTCGTCTCCACGTGCCTCGGTTATCTCTATACCCAAGTTTATTTCCTTGTGATGGCCATCGTGCTTGAAGTACTTATATCTTGTTTATCACTTGTGAATTATATCTTGTGCTATCTTGCTTAGCTCTAGTTGTTATTGGTGCACTAAGTTGAGCCTAGCTTATTTAGGTTTTGTGCTTGTAAAATAAATGTTAGTTTAATTACGCATTCTTACAAGCCAAATCCGTAATAGTTTTTAAAACGCCTATTCACCCCCCCTCTAGGCGACATCTCATCCTTTCAATTGGTATCAGAGCAAGGTCTCTCCTTGTTTAGGGTTCACCGCCTTGAGAGTAAAGATATCGGCTAGTTATTTAGTGCACAATGACACAATTATTTTTTATGGCACAAATTATATGCTATGGAGAAATCGCATGCTTTCTAATCTTTGGACTTTGTGTCCAAATATAGAGCGATTTCTAGATGTACATTTTTCTCCTCTGATGGATCTTCAAAATCTATCTATTGAGGATGAGAAAAATTTACATCTTGAAGCTCAAGTATCTAATGAAATTTTATTGTCTGTGAGCTCCATAGTTTATGTTTGCTTGATGGGTTCAAAGTGCAAGACGTCTCATGAGATATGGACCAAGCTAGAAGAGTCATTTGGTGGGTCCATTTCACTTGAGGTTGAAAGTGAACCCAAGGAGCTCTCTTCACCTTCACATCATGAAGAGCTCCAAGTTGCTTCCACATCCAGTCGTGATGATTGGTCAATTTCTTCTACCTCACCAACATGTGACTTGTCACAAGGTAATGATATGGTGAGTGAAGAAATCATATATGATGATGGTAGTCTTGTTCTTTTCACCAATGATTATATCTCTATAAATCCTATTGGTGTAGAGAGTTTGGATCTAAACACTTCTTGCAAGAAATTCTTTACTCATTCTTGTGTTAAAGGTCCTTGCATATCTCCTGAAATTTACTTGATTAAATTTTGTGATGATATGCTTGTCTATAGTTGTGACCATGATCAAAATGACTCTATTTCCTCTAGTTGTTGTATGACTAACCATGTAGAGGAAATTAAAGAAAAATTGGGTCACATAATTAAAGAAGAAGTCAATAGAAGAACCAAGAAGGTTCTATCAAGAGAAGGCAATGCTATGAATGCCACGAGTATGGACATCTCGCAAGAGCTTGTCCTACACTCGAAAATGAAGAATGTGCTTCTATTGATGTTCGCTCATCATCTTCCCAAGTTCACATGTGCCTTATGGCAAGCGGTTCAAAGGTAACTCCTACTTTGAATCCCAACACATCTCCTTATGATGAGAGTGATGATGATGATGATAATGAAGCTTTCTTGCATGAGATGGGAATTGTGTATGCCTCTCTTCATGGTAATAATGATGCGCGTGCTAAAGTCGAACACTTAATGGAAACCTTGTTTGAACACAAGGAGACCATTAAGGAATTGAACTCCCTTGTTAATGAGGGGAAATGAAGATTCAATCTCCTCAAGCAAGAGCTATCCGAAGAGAAGCATACTAATTCTTCCCTATCTCAATCTATTAAATCTTGTGAGCTTGCTAATGCTAAATCTATTAATGATGCTTGTGCTACTAACTCTACTTCTTGTGAAGCATCTATATTAAAGGAGAATGTTGAGCTAAGGGCTCAACTTGAGTTGCTAACAAGCAATTATAAGAAATTGGAGGAAAGCCATGAAAAGCTCTCGGGCTCTCATGGGGATCTCCTAATCTCTTATAATGGGCTAAAGTTAGCTCATGAGGCAAGTATTACTAAGGAAATATCTTGTGAGCCTCATTTGGACACTTGCACTACTTTGAACCAAAATGTTATATTACCATGTGGTAGTCCTAGTAATTTGTCTAGGCATAATATTGCTACATCTTGTGATGAATTACTTACTATGCCTTGTTGCTCTAACAATGAAGCTTCTACTTCCTATAGTACTTGTATTACTACTAACCTTGTAGAGGAAATCAAATTGCTCAAGGCCCAAGTCACTAGTTTGGAGAAAGACTTGGAGAAGCGTCATGAAGGGAAATCCACACTCGATAATATTTTGAGTGTGCAAAAATCCCCTAATGACAAGAGTGGACTTGGATTCAACTCCAATAACAAGAACAAGTCCAAGAGCAACAAGAAGAAGGAGGGCCAAGACCAAGTCAAGAATTTGGCCAAGATTGTTTGCTTCAAGTGCAAGATTGAAGGGCATCATGTGAGATCTTGCCCATTGAAGTAGAAGCACTTGAGTGAGAAGCAACAAGGGAAGCGGCCACAAGGTCAAGCTCAAGCTCGACCTCAAGTTGAAGATAGGCCACTTCCCAAGAAGAAACAAGATGAAGCTTCCCAAATCAAGAAATCAACGAAGAAGAGAAAGGGAAGCACTTGTTGCTATATTTACCGTGAGAAGGGGCACTTTGCTTCTTCATGCTTAAGCGGTACCTTATCTAATCCTATCATTGTTGATGATGATTATTCTCTTAGGAAAGATAAGGATGGCAATGTGTTTGCCAAGTTTGTTGGAACTCAAAGTGGTGTCAAGAAAAGAACCATTTGGGTTGCCAAGCCTATTGTGACTAACCTCTTAGGACCCAACTTGGTTGGGGACCAACAAGCTAAAACTTGATCAATAGGTGTTTGTGGAGGGCATTGGAGACTTGGCTACCTCATGAAGAATTAAGGGATCTTCATTAATTTTATTTTCATCAAGCCAAGTCATTGACACTATCATTTTATATCCAATGTGCCTCTTTGCGGTAACTTGTACTTAACCTCTTTACATTGTAAATTACTTGCCCCTTTGCATGTTTTGGTTTTGTACCAAGTATGTGTTTGTATATGTTGTTCCTTATACCTACTTATCTTGTGTATTCAAGTAGGTGTTGGTTGTTTGGCACATCATATACTTGTGTGTTTGCTTCGAGCCTCTAATGTATCTTTATGGTATCTTATTTGGCTCTTATCTAGTGATTAATGTAACATCCCATTTTGGGGGAGTGATTTGCCATTGGCACCTCACAATCCTATAAATGTGTGCACATGAGTAATACCACTTAGTTTTGATATTGCAAGATTATCTAGTCACTATGTGGTATGCCATGCTCATAAGAAATTCAAATTCTATATCTCCATTAGTTATCTCTAGTTGGATTTTGTTTGCCTTTTGTTGAAAAGAATTTAATATCACATTATGGGGGAGTAATATGCCTTATGCATATCACAAACCTAAGAAATGTGAACATTTGAGGTATTGCCACTTAGAGTTGATATTGTTAATTATGTTGTTCCTAGGTGGCATGTTTGCTCAAACAAGCTCCGTTATTTCTTAAATGATTTTATTGCTCATTTCTTTGGTCTTGGTTTGAGTAAGAATTCTTGGTGCGGTTTTTCTCAAATATATTTCTCTATATCATAAGTAGGAAACCGTTTGCTTCAAGATACTCTAATCATTGCTTTGCATGATTGTTTGTCTATTATTGGAGCTACCAAGAATCCTTTTTTGTGCATGGTGCTCAAATTGAATATTTAACCATATGCTTTTTATTGTGAAGTTGATCTTGAATATCTTTGCAATACACCACCAAAAAATAATTCCAATATGAACTTCTTGTCTTTTACAATTGGTACTCATATATATATATATATGTGTGGTAATTCTTCTAGATCATCTTCACCTTGGATTTTCCCTCTTGTCGCCCATATTTCTTGCCAAGAAAATGTTTTGGACTCCCATTGCCTTATTTGCCTCCTTGAGGATCTTCTTGCTTGACTTTGTCTCACCTTTCGATCCCTATGAAGGGTGTGTTGATGTAAGACAAACCTTTTCTTTTTGGTACTTGTGCCATTGTGAAAAGTGTAGAGGGTTTGGTTTATTTGTTGGAACCTTGCTCTTTTGGGAGTTAGTTATCTCATTCCTTCTTCTATTGATTTATTTGCTTGAATGAGATAAATCGTTGAGCTTGTGTTTTTATTATTATTCTTTTATGCTCAATAAGTTGTTAGGTTCATTTGTTGAATTTTATGAATAAATCATTTGTTGATTTGTTCCCTTGATGTCATTTGGACAAATAATGTGTTTTGCCACACCTTTTATACCTCCTTGTATTCTTGGTATTATTGTCTAAATCGTATCTTCTTTGGATCTTGAAAGATAGGTGCATGCATATTCTCTTTATGCTTATTTTTGTATCTAAGTTGCTTTCTTTGATCCAATATATATGTTATACTCCATCAAATCCTAAATGGCTAAGATGTGCATGAAATTCAAATTTCAGCTTTAACTATGCACATATTTATATGGAGTCTATCATATGTATTGTGGTTAGTCTAACCACTTTGGACCCAATAAGTTTGGGGACCAAGATGTACTTGAATGTTGTCTTAGGTACATTGGAGATGCAATGGATGCTTGTCTCATTTATAAGGAAGGTGTTGTCACCATATGATTATTGGAGCCAAGCTAGGATGATCGGTGAACTCTTATCTACTACATCACACCATTGCTATCTCGGTAACATGTATAACATTCATGCATACTTTTCTAGCATCCCAACTCTTGTAGGTTGGTTCTTGGCATGATAATATTTATTTGCAAATGTTGCGGTTCTTGCAAAGGTCTTATAAAGAAATATCTTTATTTCATATGTGAGCAAGTTGAGATGATTGCATATGATGGGAAGTATATAAAATCATGTTTATGATTCACCAATCCCAAATATGCCTTTTTTTGCAATTTATTGCATATTAATTCGTCAACGCTCTCTCATGTGCAATATAGATAATGTTGCAAGTTGTACCCTTCTTTATTATGCTTGTTGCCTTTCAAAGCATCCCGACTATCTTTTGATCCCTTATTGCTAGTTGTGATGGCTTTGATGATTTTGCGTGGGGAGTTTTTTAATATACCATAATGGAAAATGGAGCCTTGAGCTATATATGCTTTCTAGCAAAGCTATTTGGTATATTCTATGACTCTCTCTTGGATATCATGTCTTCCTTAATTTCAACTAACCTCTTGTGTATACATGTTCCTTTGTGGATTGTTTATCATGATTTTTTTGTCCACTTAGAAATGTATATGCATAAGAGTGTTAATTTCTTCCCTTGATATCCTCGTTCTTTGCCAACCATCTTTCTTATCCATTTTGTTCTTGATGGTGTTGGTAAGAACTTGATTTATGAGTGCTTGTTTATTCTTTATTGCTTCTTCTCGCACTCATATCTCATGAATCTTTTTGGACTAAAGTTCACTTTGATAAGCGTATTGATCCTTTTGTATTCTTTCGTGCTCATGTTTTGTTTTAAATAATATAGAGGGAGTGAGGATTCCATGTTTGTGCATATTGTATTCAAATGCAACAAAAATTCAAATTTATGCATGAACCTTGGGGAGCTTCCTTATTTCATTTAAAGCACCTAGTAGCTCTTATCATCACTTCTTCTTGTGTCCAATTGGTTCTTTGGGTCTCTTGAGTGCTTGCTTGCTTCATTCATTGAAGCTTCCTTCACTATGTCATCTTTTTGCAATCTTTGATCCTCAATATGGTTTGACTTCCTCCAAATATTGTTAAGTTGATAAGTGCATATGATTTCACTCATTTTTATGAGAAATGCACATCTTGGGGAGGAACTCATAGTATATTGGCCTTCTAAATTCCTTCATCCATTTTGGCAATCATTGCCAATGGGGGAGAAGTTTAGAGGGTTTAAGGGAAATGGTTTTTATACTTAAGTTTGGTTGTGCTTAAGTGTTTGCCTTTCATGCATCTCTTATTTGTTATTTGTTTTGCATGGTTGAATATATAGTGTAAACTCCATCAAAGGTTTATCTTGACAATGTATGCAATGAAATTCAAGTTCATCACACGTGCATATATTGTGGGGGAGTTTGCTCTATATATTTTGGTTGCACTCACATCAACCATATTTGTTGTAGTTTATGTGAGTATAATTGATTTTGATATGCGGTAGTAGCTTCGTGTTACTTGACCATATCAAATACAACCTCTTGTGTGCAATTTATTCTCGGATAAGTTGCATATTAGTTTCTATCATTAATTATATAAACCCTCTTGTTGAGATTGTCATCAATTACTAAAATGGGGGAGATTGTAAGGGTAAATTGCCCCTAAGTGTGTTTCTGGTAATTAATGACAATCCCTATGGACTAATGTTTTCCTTGAGCTTTTTGTGAAGGAATTGTTCATAGGAATTGCTTGAAGTCCATGTGTTGGATTCAAGGCTTGGATGCCATGAAGATAAAGATTTATCTTAAGTATTGGCATCAAGATCATTGAATATAAGAGCTTATGTGTTAAGCCAAGGAGTCTCAAGATCTTGAGAGTTTGGTTACATGAGAAGAATTCAAGATATGGCTCTATGTCGAGGTCATGATGGAGTCATGAGTTGAGATATGATTAACTAATACCTAGAGCATGCAATCAAATGAAGAATTCTTTATGTGGCTCAAGATATTGTGATAGAGCATGAGAAGATTCAAGGTTGACCAAGGCAAAGATCAAAGATTGGATTCTAGTTTGGTCAACACATGAAGCATAAGGAATGTGCCACATGGGACCAATCGGTCTTGTGGTATAGTATGGTTTGTCAATTATGCTTTGTGAACTAACCCATTACATATGTGTGTTTGTGTTGTCTATGTGGGTTAGGTATTGTGTCATGGATATGCATCACTAGTGAGATTTCATATAGACCATGAAAGGATGACATCAAGTGGTGTTTGTCATCAAGGTTGCAAAGTGCAAGTTTCAAGATAAGCATCTTGAGAAGATCATATGCTTCAAGCTTGTCATCCATTTGGTGATAATGGAATTGTGAAGACATGCCTTAGTGAAGGTATCCCATAGTGGTGTATGGGGGAGCATATTGGAAGTCTTCACGAAGCAACAATGATCAAGTGAAGCATTCTGGCTTGACGGAAGCATGAAGCATCATCATCAAGATCAAGTGGGGTGTGCAAGGCAAAGGTTTGTCCTTGCTAGGTTTTCCTTTTACCGGTCTCAAGGTGTTTGTTGGGAGACCGGGTTATAGGATAGATAGCCGCACTATCAAGAGGGGCCTTCGGTTGGGTAACTTGATCACATCGTCTTAGGGAGCTCAATCCTTTGCATACTTTGCATCTTCCTACTTTGTTGCTTCTTGGTGTTTCTTCATGTGAGGTTCTTGTGCTAGTTTCTAGCTTTCTAACAAGTCCAAGTTCATCGAAAACGGAATCCGTATGCATCTTTTATCGCGTTTTCGAGTTTGGAGGTCTTACCGATTCTTTCTTAAAAGAGGTTTTCACCTCTTCTTATTTGGTATTTTATCTCTTACTACATCTTGGGTTTTATGTTCTCCATTGGATAGATATTTTTCTTAGCTTTTCAAAAAGCCCAAGTTTGCTAAAATCCGATTCCGGATGTAAAAGTTACCACATTTTTCGTGAGGATATTTTCTGTCGGTTTCGAGCTCGGTTTGGACCGAAAATTCAACCGGAAATTCAACTGGAAATCAACCGAAAACCTTCTGAACTGATTTCTTCTAGGCTCGGTTTAAACTAGAAATTCAACCAAGAATTCAACCGAGAATTTCCGGTCCAACCAAGAATTCAACCGGGAATTCCAGTTTCGCCCCAAACGGCTAGTTTTCCTTGAGGACTATAAAAAGGGTCTTCTTCCCCAAATGTTTTAGGGTTCTTGAGCACGAAATACACCTCCATTGTTGACCCTCTTGAGCTTTCTTCCTCCCTCTTCCCTCCAATGATTCTTGCATCTTTTTGAGGGATTTGAGAGAGGAGATCTTGATCTACAATCTCCACCAAATCATTCCTCCTCTAAGTGAGGGGAATCCTTTGAATCAAGATCTTGGAGTCATTGGTTGACCTCCACCCTTGTTCTTCCTCTCTAACTCCTCCATAGCATTTGTTGCCTTGGTGGGATTTGAGCACTTCCTCTTGTGTTCTTGCTTTGCATCCTTGCATAGTGTTGAGCTCTCCCTTACGATTTGTTCGAGTGAGAGACCGTGAGCTTGTTACTCTTGGAGGGTGACCTCCTAGTTGGCTTGGCGGTTGGTGCCTCGGTGACCTCTTCGTGGAAGATTGTGAAGATGCCCGAGCTTCCCCTTCGTGGGAGTTGTGAAGTGGTTGTGGAGCTTGCCATCTCCGGAGTGGAGGAAAAGCTAACCATAAGAAGGGGTCCCTAGCTTCGTGGGGGACTCGGAGAAGAAGGTGAGGCTTCGTGGCATTCGGGGGCCTTCATGGTTACCCGCATCTCTCCAACGTTGATTAGCTTACTTTATGTAAGTGAACATCGGGATACATCTTCGTCTCTGCGTGCCTCAGTTATCTCTATACCCGAGTTTATTTCCTTGTGATAGCCATCATGCTTGAAGTACTTATATCTTGTTTATCACTTGTGAATTATATCTTGTGCTATCTTGCTTAGCTCTAGTTGTTGTTGGTGCACTAAGTTGAGCCTAGCTTATTTAGGTTTTGTGCTTGTAAAATAAACGTTAGTTTAATTCCGCATTCTTACAAGCCAAATCTGTAATAGTTTTTAAAATGCCTATTCATCCCCCCTCTAGGCGACATCTCATCCTTTCAGTTTTGTTTTGTTTGCTGTAATAAATGGTTGGATCACAGCATATTTGTTTTGGAGAGAGACATGCTCCGTCTTTATTGCCTAGAACACTCTAGTTTTCACTCTTATCGTTCTGCGAGTGTTCTCTTTTGCTAGTACTGCGTTTAGCTTTTGTTTTTCGCCTTTATTTTTGTTCAGAACTTTTTAGTTTTTTGTATCTAGGTGTGTTTAGACCTCTGGTCTTTGTTGATTATTATCTATGAGAGTTGTTTCAAATAGGTTGATTGGTGTTGGAGAAGAGTAAAATGTTTCATGCTTATAGTGGTGCAAAGGGAGCTTGTTTAGACTGTGACTTATACTTTAGCATGTCATGTTAGATATTATTTTGATTATATGCTTAGTAGTTATTGTTGTAGCATGACTTGTCTCAAATGACTGAGAGTGCTTAATGTGCCTTTGAAAGAATCATGCGTTGTTTTTGTCATACAGAAGCATAATATTGTGGTATTCTCCTTTGATGCTTTATTTGGGTTGACTTGGCGCATGCTTACACCATGTTATGACTATAAACCAGTCGCCTCAAGCCTCTATGATCATTTAGTTTTTGACTTATAATATCACTTTATGCTTTGATTAATAATGTTTTGTCGCTATGTGATGGTGCGTAGTAGGCACCTAGTTGGGAACCCCAAGAGGAAGGTATGATGAGCACAGCAGCAAGTTTCCCGAAACCAAGGTTTATCGAACCAATAGGAGAAAGAACCAACTTCTGAAGGTTGATGCTAACTGGCTTGGCGACAGCTCCAAACAATTTATATGTGGCGCCTTATCTAGAACGTAGCTTTGCACCAGCAGCAACGTGGAACCTGCACACAACACAACCAAAGTACATTGCCCCAACTAGCAGTGAGGTTGTCAATCTCACCGGTTTGCTGTAAACAAAGGATTAAACGTATCGTGTGGTAAAAGATATTTGTTTGCAAGAAAGTAAATAATGCTTGTAAAGTAAATGGTAATACGAATGTAAAAGAATGGATCGGGGTCTATAGTTCACTAGAGGTGTCTCTCCATAAAGATAAATAACATGCTAGGTAAACAAATTACAGTTGGGCAATTGACAGAATAAAGAATGCAAACAAATACATGTACATGTCATGAGGATCACTATGAGATTCACTTGGGCATTACAACATAATACATAGACCGTAATCCAACTACATCTATGACTAATAATCCACCCGTCGGATGTCATCTGAGCAACCGTTGGGTATTAAGTTGCAAGCAACAGATTATCGCCTTAAGCAAAGTGTGTAATGTAAACAATACAAATGTCCTTGAACACAAGATCATTGTTTTCTCCCTAGTAGTAACAACACATCTACAACCTTAGAAGTTATTGTCACTCTCCCAGATTACTAGAGGCATGAACCCACTATCGAGCATAAATATTCCCTCTTGGAGTCACTAGCATCTACTCGGCCAAGATATCTACTAGAAACGGAGAGCATGAAAATCATAAACAACATAGAGTTGATAAATCAAAAATCAACTTGACATAGTACTCAGTATTTATCGGATCCCAACAAACACAACATGTAGAATTACATAACGATGATCTTGATCATGATAGGCAGCTCACAAGATCTAAACATGAAGCACATGGAGGAGAAGTGATGCTTGCGGTGGTGTTATCTTTTCACCGTCCAGTTGGGAACCCCAAGAGGAATGTATGATGAATATAGCAGCAAGGTTTTTCCCTCAGTTAAGAAACCAAGGTATGTCGATCAGGAGAGGAAGGAGCCAATACGACTAAAGGTGATGCTTGCTAGCTTGCGACAGCTCAGGACAATTTATAGGGCGCCTCATCCAAGCTTTGCTTTGCTAGCTGCAACGCGGAACCTACACACAACACAACCAAATACTTTGCTCCCAACTTACGATGAGGTTATCAATCTCACCGGTTTGCTTGAAACAAAGGAATGAGCGTATCGAGTGGAAAATAGTAATAGTATGCGAGTAAAGTAAACAGTACGAGTAAAGTAAACAGGTGATAGCAATATAATGGAAATAGGACCAGGGTCCACAGTTCACTAGCGGTGTCTCTCCATAGATAAAATAATACATGCTGGGTAAACAAATTATAGTTGGGCAATTGATAGAATAAAGACAACGTGCGTATGATGAGAGGATCACTATGAGATTTACTCTGGGCATTACAACAAGATACATAGACCGCCATCCAACTGCATCTATGACTAATAATCCACTCACGGGGATATCGTCCGAACACCCCATGAGTATTAAGTTGCGAACAACAGATAACTGCATTAAGCAAAGTGTGTAATATAAACAAAGCATATGCCCTCGAGCATATGAATGTTGTTTTCCCCCTAGTAGCAACAGCACATCTACAACCTTAGAGGTTTCTATCACCCCCCCAGATTAAATAGAGGCATGAACCCACTATCGAGCATAAATACCCCCTCTTGGAGTCACTAGCAACTACTTGGCCAAGATAGCTACTAACAACGGAGAGCATGCAAGATCATAAACAACATATAGATAACATAAGATAAATTTCAGTACATCAACTCAAGCATAACACCAATATTCATTGGATCCCAACAAACCAAACATGTAGAATTACATAACGGTGATCTCAATCATGTAGGGAAGCTCATGAGATCTAAATATGAAGCACATGGTGGAGAAGACAACCATCTAGCTACTGCTATGGACCCATAGTCCAAGGTAGACTACTCACTCATCGCTTCGGAGGCAAGTATGGCGATGAAGAAGACCTCCGGTGGCGATTCCCCTCTCCGGCAGGGTGCCGGGAAGAGCTTCTGGACCCTCCCGATCTTCGGGTCGATGGCGGCGGCGGATCGCGAGGTGTTCTGGAAAATTGATCGGGTCTTTAGGTTTTTCCTGTCGGGGGGTCTTTATAGGCGAAGGGGCATCGTCAGAAGTGGACCGAGGTGGTCTCACACATAGGGGGCGTGACCAGGGCCTAGGCCGCGCCGCCCTGGTGTGTGGCCCCCTCGTGGCCCCACTCTGACTCCTCTTCGGTTCTCTGGAAGCTTCGGTGAAATTCTGGGCGACTGGCTTTGGTTTCGTCCAATTCCGAGAATATTTCCTGTGTAACCTTTCTGAAACACAAAAACAGCAGAAAACAGGGAACTGGCACTGTGGCGACTTGTTAATAGGTTAGTTCCGGAAAATGCATAAAAGTTCCATGAAGTGTAATGAAACACTAAGCAAATGGTGTAAAAACAAGCATGGAGCATCAAAAATTATGGATACGTTGGAGACGTATCAGCATCCCCAAGCTTAACTCCTGCTCGTCCTCGAGTAGGTAAGTGATAACAAAAGAAATAATTTTTGAGGTGACATGCACCTACACAATCTTGATCATATATGCAAGCGTTGTGCGCTGGGATCAAAAGAACTTAAAACATAGGCATGAAAGACATAATCTTGATAGTAGAAACTTAGCAACCATGTTATAACATGAAATAGAACACAAACAAAAGATCATGAAAATGAAACAATGAAAGTCAAACGTGTGTTCAAATCATAAGGAAAAACATACAAATGGTTTTCAGCTTGTCCTTCATAGAGACCAAAACATAAATGCATAGGACACCTTCAAGCTTAAGAGGGCAACTAGATACAAATAATTTAAGAACAAGTGAAACCAACAACATGAATCAATCAATGAAAACTTTAGGACAATGCACATTATACTAAGAATGACAACTATGTCTCTTAATGGTGCATAAAGATAGAAGGTGGTGACTCAACATAAAAGTAAAAGAAAGGCCCTTCGCGGAGGGAAGCAGTGATTGCAAGTTTTATAAACCTTCAAAAATTATGGTACTTACCGGCTTTGAGCTCTCATTGTCCCCATCATAAGCATCTTGAATGGTTAAAGTTAATGCGAGAACACTTATGCTGCATATGCTTGACAAATCATAAGTTGAAAACCTCGTGTCCCGTGAATACGAGTACCCAAACCTCATGCTACTTTACTTAGAGTCCCAAGCAAGGCTCTTGTCATTGTAAGTATACACGTATCATCGAGAACCGCCAATTGGGTACCTCCGTGCCCGATGACATGGAACAAGCCCACATCAAAATGACAGGACAAGCAGACATTGAACACCTCGACATCTCTTTTATTTACTATTTGTATAGCTTTTTATTTTGAGATGCGTCGTCGAATGTCCACTATGGGCATGCTGCAAATTTCCACCATGAATTATGCATGGCTTAGATTGGCGGCCCAGGCGTTTCTCTAACACATATACAAACTCCATGATCCCGCAAGATTCCCAATTCATTTCACACCGCGAGTATCCATAAACAAAAGATCACGATATCAACTCAAATAAGAAGTGCAATGTTGAAAGCTTGCCCCATGACGGCATGGCTGGGCTAATCTCCAACTTACAACTTGCAAGCATAACAACTCAACATAAGAGACCACAATATCAAATTTTTAAGAATGAGAAAAAGTAAAGTGTGCCTTCTGGTTCGTGAGAGCTTTACTGACCAATTTTCGCATAACACTGGTAAGAGTTTAATTTGAAGAGTAGATAAAAGCAAGTCAAATATACTTTGGAATAGCAAATTGCTAATAGGTATGTATGGTGGACACTTTGGAACAACTTGGTTTTTAGGAGTTGGATGCACGAGTAGAGCTCATACTCAGTACAAGGCGAGGGCTAGCAAAAGACTGGGAGCGACCAACTAAGAGAGCAACAACGGCCATAATCATGCAAAGCGACAAAGCGACATTAAAAGAAGCATAAGTTGGCATCAAAAGTCAAAAAATAAATGATCATAGAGGCTATTGGCGACTTTGTATGAGTCTAACATGTGTGAGCATGCACCAAGTCAACCCAAATAAAGCATCAAGGAGAAAACCAAAATAATGCTTCCAAATGATAAAAACAATGCATGATTTTTTTCAAAGGCTCATTAAGCAATCTCAGTTATTTGAGACAAGTCATGCTACAGCAAAACCACTAAGCATACTATCAAAAAGACATCAATCATGACATGCAAAAGCCTAAGCCACAGTCTACACAAGCTCCTTCTTGTACCACTTTTTTTGCATAAAGCTTTTTCTCTTTTCCAACACCATTCAAACTTTTTATAAACACCTCTTTTGATGAAAACCAATAAAGATCAGAGGCAAAAATACACCTTGATGAAAAGATATAAGAAGATCTGAACACATATCAAGGTTAAAATCAAAAACTAAACGCAGTTCTAGAAAAAGAGAACACTCGTTGAAATTGTAAGAATGAAAAACGGAGTGTTCTTGGCAAATGGAAAGCAAGGCAACTTCTCCAAAAGAAATTTGTTGGGGTCCAACCATTTACGGCAGCAAACTAAACTAAACTAAACTAAACTGAAAACTAAGAACAACTGACGCTCCAAGAAAAACGCATAATGCATGAAGCAATAAAAATATAGTGTCTTAAAAGGTGACCTGATTTTTGCCGATGAAGAAGGGGTGCCTCGGGGGCATCCCCAAGCTTTGACGCTTGTACTTCTTGGATATTTCTTGGGGTGATGCATGGGCATCCCCAAGCTTGAGCTTTTGTCCATTCTTCAACTCATCTCATCACTCTCCGATCCCTACACTTGAAAACTTCCTTCATACAAAACTAAACACAAATCTATTAGCAACATTAGTTTAAGCATAACATAGAATCAACCTCTTTTTGCTTCAGGTTTCAACCTAAAACCACCACATATAAAGCATATACTACTTTAGCAACTTCCCCAAAAGTTCCGTGATCAAAAGAACTCAAAAAGAAAGCGATAAAGCGGCAAACACAAATATTGGCAGAAATCTGTCAAAACAGAACAGCTGACAAAGGTCGAATTTTTAGAGGGTTTTCTGTTGCTCAAATCAAAAAAGTGTGCAACTAATGAAAGTTTGGATATAACCTAGGGCATATGCACAAGAAATCGCAGGTCCAAAAGATATACAGAGAATTTTCATGAATTTTTACGGTGCAGCACCGAAAACAGTTTCAGGACAGCAACATCCCCAAATCTTACCTCGCTCAAATTAGAGGCTTCTCTTGGCACAAAAACGAAATAAAAAGGATAAGGAGAGGTTATTACAGTAGTAATAACTTCCAAGACTCAAATAAAAGAAAAAGAACTGAATGTAAAAACATTGGGTTATCTCCCAAGAGTGCTTTTCTTTAACGCCTTTGAGCTAGGCGCAGAAAATTGCGAATCAAGTAATATCAAGTGATGAAGTGCTAGGATCAACGGGTGCCTTACGTCTTCCTTTCTTACCTTTGCTCTTGACTCTAGGAAAGACGTGGCTATTGCAAGGTGGAGAGATAAATCTTATATTGCCTTTTCCCACATCTATAACGGCGCCCAGGAGCTTCAATAGGGATCTTCCAAGTGTGATTTGTCCTTTTCCTACACATTCAATAACAACATAATCAGTAGATATCATTCTTCCTAGGACTTTTATAAAAACTCCTTCAGCTATTCCAATGGGAAATATAGTGGCATTATTAGTAAGGGAAATTTCTTCTCCCCCCTCAGAAAGCTTCAAAAGACTCAAAGATTCATAAACATCCTTTGGCATAAGAAAAAATTCAGACATAATATCACAACGAGCATGAAAAGTTTCACCACCAATGGTGATTTTTACCGTAGGATACCAACTCGAAGGTTCAGAATTTGTTGGCACATAATCAAAATGCTGGCGCAAAGTATTGTAGCAAGTATTCAAACTAGCAGTGCGAGTCTCAAGAGTATCAAGTCTATTAAAAATGCACACAAGAGAGGAATCAAAATAGGTTGGCATGCTATAAATTGTAATCAACTTTTTTATAATATTGAATGCTTGATCTCCATCACAATGAAGGAAATCTCCTTCTGCAGTAGCATCCAAAGCATATCTATAATGAAGAGCAAGTCCAAAGTAAAAGCAACTAAGAAGCAAACTCAAGGTCATTTTCGGTTCAGTTTTTCCATGCCAATCATAAATTCTAGACCAAGCTTCCTTAAAACTTTCCTCCTCTTTTTGTTTGAAAGTGAAAATCATATCCTCGGGCGACATAGTAGTAGCAACTGAACTAGACATAATAAACAACTACAAAGGATTCTATTTTTTTTTGGGTTTTTGATAAAACGATGCAAGTAAAATAAAAATTAAAGCAAAACTTAAAACAAAGTAAAGGATGTGCGTGCGAAAAAATCCCCCCGCAGAAGTCTTCTTCTTCCTCCCGGCAATGGCGCCAGAAAAAGTTCTTGATGCTTGCGGTGGTGTTATCTTTTCACCGTCCAGTTGGGAACCCCAAGAGAAAAGTATGATGAATATAGCAGCAAGGTTTTTCCCTCAGTTAAGAAACCAAGGTATGTCGATCAGGAGAGGAAGGAGCCAATACGACTGAAGGTGATGCTTGCTAGCTTGCGACAGCTCAGGACAATTTATAGGGCGCCTCGTCCAAGCTTTGCTTTGCTAGCTGCAACGCGGAACCTGCACACAACACAACCAAATACTTTGCTCCCAACTTACGATGAGGTTGTCAATCTCACTGGTTTGCTTGAAACAAAGGAATGAGCGTATCGAGTGGAAAATAGTAATAGTATGCGAGTAAAGTAAATAGTGGGAGTAAAGTAAACAGGTGATAGCAATATAATGGAAATAGGACCGGGGTGCACAGTTCACTAGCGGTGTCTCTCCATAGATAAAATAATACATGCTGGGTAAACAAATTACAGTTGGGCAATTGATAGAATAAAGACAACGTGCATATGATGAGAGGATCACTATGAGATTTACTCTGGGCATTACAACAAGATATATAGACCGCCATCCAACTGCATCTATGACTAATAATCCACTCACGGGGATATCGTCCGAACACCCCATGAGTATTAAGTTGTGAACAACAGATAACTGCATTAAGCAAAGTGTGTAATGTAAACAAAGCATATGCCCTCGAGCATATGAATGTTGTTTCCCCCCTAGTAGCAACAACACATCTACAACTATCAGATTAAATAGAGGCATGAACCCACTATCGAGCATAAATACCCCCTCTTGGAGTCACTAGCAACTACTTGGCCAAGATAGCTACTAACAACGGAGAGCATGCAAGATCATAAACAACATAGAGATAACATAAGATAAATATCAGTACATCAACTCAAGCATAACACCAATATTCATCGAATCCCAACAAACCAAACATGTAGAATTACATAACGGTGATCTCAATCATGTAGGGCAGCTCATGAGATCTAAACATGAAGCACATGGTGGAGAAGACAACCATCTAGCTACTGCTATGGACCCATAGTCCAAGGTAGACTACTCACTCATCGCTCCGGAGGCAAGCATGGTGATGAAGAAGACCTCCGGTGGCAATTTCCCTCTCCGGCAGGGTGCTAGGAAGAGCTTCTGGACCCTCCCGATCTTTGGGTCGACGGCGGCGGCGGATCACGATGTGTTCTGGAAAATTGATTGGGTCTTTAGGTTTTTCCCATCGGGGGGTCTTTATAGGCGAAGGGGCATCGTCAGAAGTGGACCGAGGTGGTCTCACACATAGGGGGTGCGGCCAGGGCCTGGGTCGTGCCGCCCTGGTGTGTGGCCCCCTCGTGGCCCCACTCCGACTCCTCTTCGGTTCTCTGGAAGCTTCGGTGAAATTCTGGGCGACTGGCTTTGGTTTCGTCCAATTCCGAGAATATTTCCTGTGTAACTTTTCTGAAACACAAAAATAGCAGAAAACAGGGAACTGGCACTGTGGCGACTTGTTAATAGGTTAGTTCCGGAAAATGCATAAAAGTGGGACGAAGTGTAACGAAACACTAAGCAAATGGTGTAAAAACAAGCATGGAGCATCAAAAATTATGGATACGTTGGAGACGTATCAAGAAGACAACCATCTAGCTACTGCTATGGACCCGTTACAAGGTAGACTACTCACACATCACTCCAGAGGCAGGCATGGTGATGAAGAAGGCCTCCGGTGGTGATTCCCCTCTCTAGCAGGGTGCCGGGAAGAGCTTCCGGACCCTCGGCTTGCAGTATGTTTTCTGGAAAAGAGTTCGGGCCTTAGGGTTTTCTCGTCGAGGAGAATATATAGGCGGAAAGGCGATGTCAGGGGGTGGACCAGGGGCCCACCCCATAGCCTGGTGTGGCCTGGGGGTGGCCCGCGCCATGGCATGGTGTGGCCGCCCTCTGGCCTCCCTCCGTCTCTGCTTTGGACTCCGTCTCGTGTCGAAAAAAAGGAACTTTGGCTTTTGTTTTGTCCAATTCTGAGAATATTTCTTGTGTAACTTTTCTGAAACACAATAATAACAGAAAATAGGGAACTGGCACTGTGGCATCTCTTTAATAGGTTAGTTCCGGAAAATGCATAAAAATGCCACGAAGTGTAACAAAAACAAAGCAAATGGTGCATAAACAAGCTTGGAGCATCAAAAATTATAGATACGTTTGAGACGTATCACTATGCATGATTATGGCCGTTATTGCTCTCTTAGTTGGTTGCTCCCAGTCTTTTGCTAGCCTTCATCTGTACCGAGTATGAACTCTACTCGTGCATCCAACTCCCAAAAACCAAAGTTTGCCAATGTGTCCACTATATCTACCTATTAGCATTTTGCTATTCCAAGTATATTCATCATGCTTTTATCTATCTTCCAAATTAAATTTTTTGTTATGAGAAAATTAGTTAGTAAAGCTCTCACAAACTTGATGGTACATTTTACTTTCTTGCACTTAATAAACTTGACCATTGTGATTCTCTTATGAAGTTATATGCTTGCAAATTGTAAGTTGAAAGTTAGCACAACCATGCTTTCATGGGGCATATTTTCAACATTGCACTTATTCCTATTAGTTGATATCATGCTCTTTTGTTTGTGGATGCCTAACGGTGTGAAATAAGTTGGAAACTTGTGAGCTCATGGAGTTTGTATATGTGTTAGAGAAACGCCTGGGCCGCTAATCTAAACCCTGCATCATTCATGGTGGAAATTTACAGCATAACCATAGTGGACATTCGATGATGCATCTCAAAATAAAAAGCTATACCCAATGGTAAATAAAAGAGATGTCGAGGTGTTCATTGTCTGTTTGTATTGTTATTTTGATATGGGAAAGCTTCCATATCATCGGGCAGGAGGTACCCCATTGGCGTTCTCGATGATACATGTATGCTTACAATGACAAGAACTTGCTTGGGACCTCGAGTAGCATGGTTTGGGTACTCGTATTCACGGGACATGGGATTTTCAACTTATGGTTTGTCAAGCATATAACTCGTACGTGTTCTCACATTAACCTTAACCACTCAAGATGCCAATGATAGGGGCAATGAGATCTCAAAGCTAATAAGTACCATAATTTTTGGAAGCTTTATAAAACTTGAAATCCCTACTTCCCTCTGCGAAGGGCCTTTCTTTTTTACTTTTATGTTGAGTCTTCATCTTCTATCTTTATGCACCGATTAAGAGAGCATAGTTGTCATTCTGAGTATAATGTGCATAGTCCCAAAATTTATTATTGATTGATTCATGATTATGGTATTGCTTGTTCTCAAATTATATGTATCTAGTCACCCTTTTGAACTTTGAAGGTGTCCTATGCAATTATGTTTTGCTATTCCATGAAGGATAAGCTGAATACCACTTTGCTATGTTTTTCTATATGGTTGAAACACGCACTTGACTTTCAATGCATTATTACTTATGATCTTTTGTTTGTGTTGCTTTTCATATTATAACATGGTCTTTTTGGAACTAACCTATTAATGAGATGTCACAGTGCCAGTTCCCTTGTACAAAAGGTAGAAGGTAAAGACTCAACATAAAAGTAAAAGAAAGGCCCTTCGCAGAGGGTGATACGTCTCAAACGTATCTATAATTTTTGATGCTCCATGCTTGTTCTTACACCATTTGCTTAGTGTTTTGTTACACTTCATGACATTTTTATGCATTTTCCGGAACTAACCTATTAACAAGATACCACCGTGTAAGTTCCCTGTTTTCTGCTGTTTTTGTCTTTCAGAAAATTTACACAGGAAATATTCTCAGAATTGGACGAAACAAAAGCCGAACCTCCTAATATTTACCGAAGCTTCCAGAAGACCGAAGAGGAGATGTAGGGGGGCCACGGGCCGGCCACACCATAGGGCGGCGTGGCCAGCCCCTGGCCCGCACCCCCTATGGGTGAGGCCACCCTGGTCCACTCCTGATGCCGCCCCTTCGCCTATAAAGACCCCCCGACGGGAAAAACCTAAACACCCGATCAATTTTCTAGAAACACATCGCGATCCACCGCCGTCGTCGACCCGAGATCGGGAGGGTCCAGAAGCTCTTCCCGGCACCCTGCCGGAGAGGGGAATCGCCACCGGAGGTCTTCTTCATCGCCATGCTTGCCTCCGACGCGATGAGTGAGTAGTCTACCTTGGACTATGGGTCCATAGCAGTAGCTAGATGGTTGTCTTCTCCACCATGTGCTTCATGTTTAGATCTTGTGAGCTGCCTTACATGATCGAGATCATCTTTATGTAATTCTACATGTTGTGTTTGTTGGGATCCGATGAATATTGGTGTTATGTTAAGTTGATGTGCTGAATATTATCTTATGTTATCTCTATGTTGTTTATGATCTTGCATGCTCTCCATTGTTAGTAGCTATCTTGGCCAAGTAGATACTAGTGACTCCAAGAGGGGGTATTTATGCTCGATAGTTGGGTTCATGCCTTTATTTAATCTGGGGGAGTGACAGAAACCTCTAAGGTTGTAGATGTGCTGTTGCCACTAGGGAGAAAACAACAATCTTGTGTCCAAGGACATTCGCTTTGTTTACATTACACAATTTGCATAATGCAGTTATCTGTTGTTCGCAACTTAATACTCAAGGGGTTCTCAGATGATTCCCCGTGAGTGGATTATTAGTCATAGATGCAGTTGGATGGCGGTCTATGTATTTTGTTGTAATGCCCAGAGTAAATCTCATAGTGATCCTCGTGACATATGCACGCTATCTTTATTCTATCAATTGCCCAACTATAATTTGTTTACCCAGCATGTCGTTATTTATCTGATGGAGAGACACCACTAGTGAACTGTGGACCCCGGTCCAATTTCCTTCACATTGCTATTACTCTTTACTTTTACTTGCACTGTTTACTTTCTCGCATACTACTATTGATTTACACTCGATACGCTCAATCCTTTGTTTACAGCAAACCGGTGAGATTGACAACCTCATCGTAAGTTGGGAGCAAAGTTCTTGGTTGTGTTGTGTGCAGGTTCCACGTTGCTGCTGGTGCAAAGCAAAGGCCTGGACGAGGCCCCTTATAAATTGTCCAGAGCTGTCGCGAAGCTAGCAGACATCACCTTCTGAAGTTTGGCTTCTTCCTACTGGTTCGATAAACCTCGGTTTCTTACTGAGGGAAAACTTGCTACTGTGCTCATCATACCTTCCTCTTGGGGTTCCCAACTGGGTGGTTATCTGCCCGCATCAAGCAACTTTTTTTGGCGCCGTTGCCGGGGAAAAAGAAGATTTCTGCAAGGGGAGTTTCGCACGCACATCCTTTACTTTGTTTATTTGTTTTGCTTTACTTTATTTTTGCTTGCATCTTTTTATCAAAAACACACAAAAATTAGTTTCCTTTATAGTTGTTACTTTATTACTCTTAGTTCATTATGTTGTTCCCTAAGTATGTTTTGGAGGACCTCTCAGTAGGTAGTGGTTCTATTATTGGGAAAGGTAACATCGAGGAGTTCTTTAATCATATTAGTATGCATAAAGATGTTGAGGATAAATCTTTGGCTGAGCTTGCTCCTAGTTATGAAGTTGTTGCTGCTTATTTAGTTCACATGTTGGAAGCTAGGTTTGTTAACCTTAATCCTTTTATGCAACACATGTTTCTTAAGCTTCATGATATTGAAGACTCCAAAAAGAAAGATTTTATTTTGGAGACTTTGCATAGAGAATTTAGAGATGTTGCTATTGAAGCTAGGAAAGTGTTTGAGCATTTTAATATGCTTGGCTCGCCTATTAAAGTTGTTGGTACAACCAAAGAAGATTTCAAAGTACCAATACCTTGCAAACTTGTAGTAATGCATGAAGCTTTGGAAAAGAATTTAATTGGATTTGTCCTAAAAATCTTTTTGATGAAAGTAGTGTACCAAAGCGTGATCATAAGGGATCTTCAAAAACTCATTTGGACACAATTCAATTTATTGTTGAAAAGACTTCTGCAATTGATCTTAATGCCTCTTTTGAAAATACTTGATTTGCACCTTTCTGCGCCTAGCTCAAAGGCGTTAAAGAAAAGCACTCTTGGGAGATAACTCATTGTTTTCTTTTCAGTTCTTTTTCTTTTATTTGAGTCTTGGAAGTTATTACTACTGTAATAACCGCTCCTTATCCTTCTTATTTCGTTGTTGTGCCAAGAGAAACCTCTAATTTGAGTGAGGTAAGATTTGGGGAAGTTGCTGTCTTGAAACAGATTTTGGTGCTGCACCATAAAAATTCGTGAAAATTCTCAGAATATATTTTTGCCCTGCGATTTCTTGTGCATATGACCCATGTTATATCCAAACTTTCATTAGTTTTACACTTTTTGATTTGAGCAACATAAACCCTCGAAAAAATCGACCTTTGTCAGCTGTTCTGTTTTGACAGATTTCTACCACTATTTGTGTTTGCCTCTCGATCGCTTTTTTTTGAGTTCTTTTGATCACGGAACTTTTGGGGAAGTTGCTACAGTATTATATGCTTTATATGTGGTGGTTTTGAGTTGAAACCTGAACCAAAAAGGGGTTGATTCATTATTATGCTTACACTAATGTTGCTAATAGAATTGTGTTGAGTTTTGTATGAAGGAAGTTTTCAAGTATAGGGATTGGAGAATGATGAGATGAGTTGAAGAATGGACAAAAGCTCAAGCTTGGGGATGCCCACGCACCCCAAGAAATATCCAAGAGGTACAAGCGTCAAAGCTTGGGGATGCCCCCGAGGCACCCCTTCTTCATCGGCAAAAATCAGGTCACCTTTCAACACACTATATTTTTATTGCTTCATGCACTATGTGTTTTTCTTGGAGCGTCTTTAGTTTTTAGTTTTCTTTTGTTTTGTTTGCTGCAATAAATGGTTGGACCCCAACAAATTTCTTTTGGAGGAGATGTACTCATTTTTATTTGCCAAGAACACTCTGTTTTTCACTCTTATCGTTCAACGAGTGTTCTCTTTTTCTACTACTGCATTTAGCTTTCGTTTTTCGCCTTGATTTTTATTCAGATCTTGTTTTATCTTTGCATCAAGGTGTATTTTGACCTCTGGTCCATGTTGGTATTCATCAAAAGAGTTGTTTCAAAAAGGTTTGAATGGTGTTGGAAAAAAGAAAAAGTTTCATGCAAAAAAAGTGGTACAAAAAGGAGCTTGTTTAGACTGCGGCTTAGACTTTTGCATGTCGTGCTTGATATCGTTTTGATAGTATGCTTAGTGGTTTTGCTGTAGCATGACTTGTCTCAAATGACTGAGATTGCTTAATGAGCCTTTGAAAAAAATCATGTGTTGTTTTTATTTTATGGAAGCATTAATTTGGTTTTCTCCTTGATGCTTTATTTGGGTTGACTTGGCACATGCTTACAACATGTTTGGCTCATACAAAGTCGCCATAAGCCTTTATGATCATTTAGTTTTTGACTTTTGATGCCATTTTATGCTTCTCTTCATGATGTTTTGTCGCTATGCATGATTATGGCCGTTATTGCTCTCTTAGTTGGTCGCTCCCAGTCTTTTGCTACCCCTCATTTTGTACTGGGTATGAGCTCTACTCGTGCATCCAACTCCCAAAAACCAAGTTATTCCAATGTGTCCACTATAAATTCCTATGCATGGTATTTGTAAGCCATTCCAAGTAAATTTTCATGTGCTACCTTTCAAAAACCCTTCAAAATACTTCTCATTTTGTGACACTATTTTCAGCTCATGGGGACGTAGTGGTCAGATTTGATATCTTCCATATTGTTTATTCCAAAAGAAAAAAAATAGAAAAAAAGAAAGAAAAAAAGGCACTCCTCCATGGTATGTGAATGTTGGTGGGCACCCGATGGAATCGGTTAGCCATGGTTTGAGAAAGGAAAAAAAGGTGGGGAGGAGTGCCAAGCTTTATAAAAGAGCACAAAGTGCCAATCTCTCTCAAAAACTTGCTTCATTTTTGTATGGAAGATAGTAAGAACCCCATTGCCAGTCATTGACAAAGACAACCACCTCTCAAAACCCAATTTTTATCTCTCTGTTTTACAAATGAAAAGCTCCAGCACATGTTTAATCACTACTTCCCTCTGCAAAGGGCCTTTCCTTTACTTTTATGTTGAGTCTCCACCTTCTACCATTATGCACCGTCTAAGAGAGCATAGTTGTCATTCTGAGTTTAATGTGCATAGTCCCAAAGTTATCATTGATTGATTCATTATTTTGGTTTCACTTGTTCTAAAATAATTTGTATCTAGTCGCCCTCTTAAACTTGAAGGTGTCCTATGCATTTATGTTTTGCTATTCCATGAAGGACAAGCTGAAAACCATTTGCTATGTTTTTCCATATGATTTGAACACACATTTGACTTTCACTGTTTCATGATCTTTCATTTGTGTTCTTTTTCATGTTATAACATGGTTGCTAAGTTTCTTCTATCAAGATTATGTCTTTCATGCCCATGTTTTAAGTTCTTTTGATCCTAGCACTCAATGCTTACTTAGATGATCAAGATTGTGATGGTGCATGTCACCTCAAAAATTATTCTTTTGTTATCACTTACCTACTCGAGGACGAGCAGGAGTTAAGCTTGGGGATGCTTGATACGGCTCAAACGTATCTATAATTTTTGATGCTCCATGCTTGTTCTTACACCATTTGCTTAGTGTTTTGTTACACTTTGTGGCATTTTTATGCATTTTCCGGAACTAACCTATTAAGAAGATGCCATAGTGCCAGTTCCATGTTTTCTGCTGTTTTTGTGTTTCAGAAAAGTTACACAGGAAATATTCTCGGAATTGGATGAAACAAAAGCCGAACCTCCTAATATTTACCGAAGCTTCCAGAAGACTGAAGAGGAGATGGAGGGGGGCCACGGGCCAGCCACACCATAGGGCGGCACGGCCAGCCCCTGGCCCGTGCCCCCTAAGGGTGAGGCCGCCCTGGTCCACTCCTGACGCAGCCCCTTCGTCTATAAAGACCCCCTGATGGGAAAAACCTAAACACCCGATCAATTTTCCAGAAACACATCGCTATCCACCGCCGTCGTTGACCCGAGATCGGGAGGATCCAGAAGCTCTTCCCGACACCCTGCCGGAGAGGGGAATCGCCACCGGAGGTCTTCTTCATCGCCATGCTTGCCTCCGGTGCGATGAGTGAGTAGTCTACCTTGGACTATGGGTCCATAACAGTAGCTAGATGGTTGTCTTCTCCACCATGTGCTTCATGTTTAGATCTCGTGAGCTGCCTTTCATGATCGAGATCATCTTTATGTAATTCTACGTGTTGTGTTTGTTGGGATCTGATGAATATTGGTGTTATGTTAAGTTGATGTGCTGAATATTATCTTATGTTATCTCTATGTTGTTTTATGATCTTGCATGCTCTCCATTGTTAGTAGCTATCTTGGCCAAGTAGATACTAGTGACTCCAAGAGGGGTATTTATGCTCGATAGTTGGGTTCATGCCTTTATTTAATCTGGGGGAGTGACAGAAACCTCTAAGGTTGTAGATGTGCTGTTACCACTAGGGAGAAAACAACAATCTTGTGTCCAAGGACATTCGCTTTGTTTACATTACACAATTTGCATAATGCAGTTATCTGTTGTTCGCAACTTAATACTCAAGGGGTTCTCAGATGATTCCCCGCGAGTGGATTATTAGTCATAGATACAGTTGGATGGCGGTCTATGTATTTTGTTGTAATGCCTAGAGTAATTCTCATAGTGATCCTCATGACATATGCACGTTATCTTTATTCTATCAATTGCCCAACTGTAATTTGTTTACCCAGCATGTCGTTATTTATCTTATGGAGAGACACCACTAGTGAACTATGGACCCCGGTCCAATTTCCTTTACATTACTATTACTATTTAATTTTACTCGCACTGTTTACTTTCTCGCATACTACTATTGCTTTCCACTCAATACGCTCAATCCTGTGTTTACAGAAAACTGGTGAGATTGACCGGTGAGATTGACAACCTCATCGTAAGTTGGGAGCAAAGTTCTTGGTTGTGTTGTGTGCAGGTTCCACGTTATTGCTGGTGAAAAGCAAAGCCCTGGACGAGGCGCCTTATAAATTGTCCGGAGCTGTCGCGAAGCTAGCAGGCATCACCTTCTGAAGTTTGGCTTTTTCCTACTGGTTCGATAAACCTTGGTTTCTTACTGAGGAAAACTTGCTACTGTGCTCATCATATCTTCCTCTTGGGGTTCCCAACTAGGTGGTTATCTGCCCGCATCAGAGGGAAGTAGTGATTGCAAGATTTTATAAACCTTCCAAAAATTATGATACTTACTAGCTTTGAGTTCTCATTGCCCCCATCATAGGCATCTTGAATGGTTAAGGTTAATACGAGTACAATTATGAAGCATATGCTTGTCAAACCATAAGTTGAAAACTTCATGTCCCATGAAATACGAATACCCAAACCTCATGCTACTCGACTTAGGTCCCAAGCAAGTTCTTATCATTGTAAGCATACATGTATCATTGAGAACGCCAACGGGGTACCTCTTGGCCGATGACATGGACATAATCCCACATATGGACAATGGACACCTTGGCATCTTTATTTACCTTTGGGTATAGCTTTTTTATTTTGAGATGCGTCGTCGAATGTCCACTATGGGCATGCTATAAATTTCCCTTTGGACACCTTGGCATCTTTATTTACCTTTGGGTATAGCTTTTTTATTTTGAGATGCGTCGTCGAATGTCCACTATGGGCATGCTATAAATTTCCACCATGAATGATGCATGGCTTAGATTAGTGATATGTCTCCAACATATCTATAATTTTTGATGCTCCATGCTTGTTTTTACACCATTTGCCTAATGTTTCGTTACACTTCGTGGCACTTTTATGCAATTTCCGGAACTAACCTATTAACAAGTCGCCACAGTGCCAGTTCCCTATTTTCTGCAGTTTTTGTGTTTCAGAAGTGATACATAGGAAATATTCTCGGAATTGGATGGAACAAGTTCCTAAAGTCTTATTTTGTCCGGGAGCTTCCAGTCATCCGAAGGAGAGTAGGAGGGGGGCCACAGGGGCCCCACACACCAGGCTGGCGCGGCCAGGGCTTGGGCCGCGCCGCCATGGTGTGAGGGCACCTAGCCCCACCTCTGACATCGTCCCTTCGCCTATAAAGACCCCCGACGGGAAAAACCTAAGTACCCAATCACTTTTCCAGAACACATCGCAATCCGCCGCCGCCGTTGACCCGAAGATCGGGAGGGTCTAGAAGCTCTTCCCGGCACCCTGCCGGAGAGGGGAATCGCCACCGGAGGTCTTCTTCATCGCCATGCTTGCCTCCGGAGCGATGAGTGAGTAGTCTACCTTGGACTATGGGTCCATAGCAGTAGCTAGATGGTTGTCTTCTCCACCATGTGCTTCATGTTTAGATCTCATGAGCTGCCCTACATGATTGAGATCACCGTTATGTAATTCTACATGTTTGGTTTGTTGGGATCCAATGAATATTGGTGTTATGATTGAGTTGCTGTACTGAATATTATCTTTTGTTATCTCTATGTTGTTTATGATCTTGCATGCTCTCCGTTGTTAGTAGCTATCTTGGCCGAGTAGTTGCTAGTGACTCCAAGAGGGGGTATTTATGCTCGATAGTGGGTTCATGCCTCTATTTAACCTGGGGGAGTGACAGAAACCTCTAAGGTTGTAGATGTGCTGTTGCTACTAGGGAGAAAACAACATTCATATGCTCAAGGGCATATGCTTTATTTACATTACACACTTTGCTTAATGCAATTATCTGTTGTTCGCAACTTAATACTTGTGGAGTTCTCGGATTGATTCGCCACAAGTGGATTATTAGTCATAGATGCAGTTGGATGGCGGTCTATGTATTTTGTTGTAATGACCAGAGTAAATCTCATAGTGATCTTCTTGACATATCACGTTTATCTTTATTCTATCAATTGCCCAACTGTAATTTGTTTACCCAGCATGTGTTATTTATCTTATGGAGAGACACCACTAGTGAACTGTGGACCCCGGTCCTATTTCCATCATATTGCTATCACCTGTTTACTTTACTCGCACTGTTTACTTTACTCGCATACTCTACTGTTTTCCACTCGATACGCTCATAACCTTTGTTTCAAGCAAACCGGTGAGATTGACAACCTCATCGCAAGTTGGGAACAAAGTACTTGGTTGTGTTGTGTGCAGGTTCTACGTTGCTACTGGCCGAAGACGAGTCAACAAGTATCGTTAAACGGTGCCCTTGTTGGAGTGTTACTAAGTCAGTCTACATCACCTTCAGTCGTTATTGTCCCTTCTCTCCAAGAATGATAAACCTTGGTTTCTTAACTGAGGGAAAACTAGCTGCTATACTCATCACACCTTCCTCTTGGGGTTCCCAATGGGCTGGTTGTTCACCACGCACAAGGACCATCAACTGCATATTCCACGTCAACCTGGTATTAGCAGCCTCTTTTCTGGCGCCGTTGCCGGGGAGATTGGAAGACTTCTGCGAGGGGAGTTTTCGCATGCACATCCTTTTCTTTGTTATTGTTTTGCTTTACTTTATTTATTTTACTTGCATCATTTTATATCAAAAACCCAAAAAAATTAGAATCCTTGGTAGTTGTTATTTCTTTACTTTTAGTTCATTATGTTGATCCCTAAGTACGTTCTGGAGGACCTCTCAGTAGGTAGTGGTTCAATTATTGGAAAAAGTAACATTGAGGAGTTCTTTAATCTCATTAGTATGCATGAGGAAGTTGAGGAGAAATCTTTGGTTGAGCTATGTGACGCCCCAAAACCGGCACCTTGCAGATTATAGCGATCAAGCCACAATCTACATGATGTCGCTTTGGAAACGCACCACCAAGCGCCTCGTGCACGTTGCATCGTGCACGTGGTGCGGGTGGAATCGAGTAGCAACAGTTACACAAGTTCACGATGAAACCCACAAAAGAATATATAATATAACCACGAAGACTCCACGAGTCAAAATATCCAAATATACAATACAAAGATCCAAATCGTACATAAAGCAAAATAGCATCCGAGTACGGACAAGAATACAAATGGGCCTAAGAGGCCTGAAGATAAACGATGGCGTCCAAACCCTGCCCAGGCCAAGCCGGAAGGGTAACCTTGCTAACGTCGTCGCTCCCATACCTGTCAAAATCGTCGGGCCAATGGTTGCCGAACAAGGAGGGAGAAAGAGAAAAATGAAAAAAAACGAGGGTGAGTACCGAGGCACGTACTCGCGAGACTGGAATTCAGCTGTGCTCGCCTACAGGCTATAAGGTGAACTTAGCGGCAACAAAAGAATCTTACTACGGAGACACACTATAACTTTCGTCTAAATAGAATAAGATAAGAGAGCGCATAAAAGTAACCAACTAGAAACTAACACCAAACATAACCCAGCCGATGTATCACCTCCTCATGACCAAACGAAGAAGCAAGTATCAAAGGCACTCACACGATTACCAAGTTTTATTGCAGGTTTATTATTGTAGTTGTGCTAGCTTACTACACAAGTTTATTAGTATTGAAATACAGGTGCAAGTTGTTCTATGATCGAGTAGTACAGCTCCAAGTCGTCCATAACCGCGGACACGACTTTTCGAAAAGATTTAACCCTGCAGGGGTGCCCAAATGTACCCACACGTTCGATCAATCCTTCCGGCAAATCTCGCACCCTTAATAAAAATAGGTGCGCCATTAGGATAGTCACGACTCGCACTCTCCTTCACTACAAACAAGTCCAGGAACCCACCTAACTAAGTTTAACCCGTATCGAGAGTCCGGCCGAATCTCTGAGACGGACCTAGTCGTTTGAGTCTACGGCTAAGTCAGCTCCTAGGAGATGCACCCTGGATCGGAGCTCCTCTAGGGAGATGACCAGAGACCTCACTCTTTCGGAAAACCGCTTAACATCGTATCCCACCTATACGGACGTGCAGAAACAAAAGGGGTTACAAGGCACACACGGCTTCCCCCAAAGTAAATCGGACCATAAGAAACAAGAGCTGCACGCCCGACAAGAAGCAAATGGAAACACCGCGAACTAGTTGTGGCCACTGGACAAGTCTGTAGATTCCGGCAGTGATCGAGGGGAGGCCCGTAAACGTACCCACGTATGGTTAGAGCGCTCAGTCTCAGAACAGTTCATGCGATCTCGGGGTCCTAGGGGACACAAGTGAGCCGTCGTAAAACTGACAAAATGACTCACCGATGCCTCTGCTTAATTCAATTTTTAAGTATTAACAATAAAGTAAGCCATGATTATTACCAACACATATATCCATAAAGTAGAGCATGTGACAACTTCCCAACCCAATGAGATAAAACAACTCTAACAACCTGGAGATGCCTACGACTCGCAAGGCCAACTCAGACAACAAGCACACAGTTAATAGGATGTATGGAAGGTTCTATGGCTTTGCTCTGGATAAACAAGTGGATAGGACACGTGACTCGTACAAAGCATCGTGACACAAGGCTAGAATATAGAGCTAGCGAGAGCAAAAATGTTAAATGGGTAGAGAGAAAAGGGCTCGCCTGAAAAGATTGCCGAAGAACACCTGAAGAACTTGTCGTTGCTCACATCACCACGAAGCGTCCTATTCGCGAAGAAGCAAATCGCTACAACAAACAACGGATGCAACTTACTACTACGGCAAAAGAATCAGCATGATCATGTGAAGCATTTATGCATGACATGGCATTTATGATGCAATGCAACTTATCCAAATTAAGCGGAATCGAAACCCCAACACACATAGATATGGTTCAAGTTGTTTTACTACACGGCATTTTAAATGTTGATTAGCATGGCAAAGACAAGATATAGGTGAGCTACACAATATTAAATGAAGCGGGAAAACATTATAAGCATTTCCCAAAATACTCCATATGTTACTTATTAGGTGAGATGCAAATTACCACATCATCACATGATGCAAGATGCAAACAGGTATATGGATGGCATATTCAAACTCTATGCATTTTTCTGATCAACTTTCATATAAAATACTTTTTATTTCGACTTACGGTTTGGAAGATATGATTTTAGCAAGATTCAAATATTTGCAGGAATTTTCAGAAAAAAAAACAGAAAACTGGGCCAGACCTGAGCCCGAGAGGCGACAGATAGTAACTGCCGCGCTGGGCGCGGGTCTACTCGGGCCGATCTGGGCTGAAGCCTAGCAAAGACGCCAGATCTGAATCTGAACCACAAAAAAAAAGGTGGATTTAATTCAGGCCTGTGGTAATTCGATCCCAGAAGCTCTCCTTTGAATCAACGAGGAAAGACCAGCTTTGCTGCAGATCGGAGGTAAACATTTGCAGAAGTCAGGATATCTGAGAGGACTTGGCGGGAAGCTGTATAGCTGAATCAACACGGGCAGAAGGCAGGGAGGCGAGCTGATCACGGCGCGCAGGACGTGGAGCGTGGCGTCGGAACTCGGGCATACAGGCGAGCTTGGCGTCAGGGACAGAGACGTCCGGGCGAACAAGGAGTCGAGCAGATGCAGTTGAGGTTGAACGGAAGCAGGCCTTGGCATTGTCGGGGACCGCAGCAGCATGGTTTCGACCATGATCTTGCAGGGACGCGCGGACGCGGTGAGGTTGATGTCGAGCAGAGCAGCACGGGAGGTTGAGGACACGAGAAAACTCCAATCAGAGGCGGTAAGGCACGAAAACAAAGAGGGAGATAAGGAAAAGAATCTGCATCTCACCAGAAAGGAGTACACGCGGTAGGGGAGGTTGGAAAACGCCGGAAAATGGCCAGAATCAGAGAAGCATGGCCGGGGGCTCCCAGGAACTCTTTGGAAGAGGGGAAAAACGAGGAGGGAATGGAAAAGATGGGATGGCGGCGCGAGGGAGGAGAGGGGCTAGGGTTTCACAGAGAATTTATAGAGACGGGAGTGCTCAGGAGACCGTCTGATGAAGCTTTGGGCGATGGGCGGTGATGGGATGGTTCGTACAGAAGCTGACGCCAACCGGAGGAAGAAGAAAAAGCGAGAATCCCCTCCTCACGTGAAGAGGTACTGGGCCTTGGTTGGGCTACTTCGGCTGGGAGGAGAATGCAGGCTAGAATAGGAGGTTGTGGTCCTTTGAAGATTTTGGGGAGTTTTCGAATTTCCAGGAAAAGAGAGAGACAAAGACAAGAAAGAAAGAGAGAGGGAAAAAAAATCAAAACCACGTTTGGAAAACTGTATTCTGATTCAAATTAATTTTCAAATAGTTCTTGTTTCAATTTAAATTAAGAAAAGAGAAGGAAGGGTTTTAATAAAACTATACGAGCGAAATTAAAAAAAAATAGATTTTATTCCAAGTAGTCTTTAGTTTCACAAAAACATGCAAGGTGATAGATGCATTATGATGCATGACGTCAAATTGACGCGAAAAAGAAAAAGAACAAATAATTCTAATAGGGGTAATTTCCCGGGTCGTTACAAGCTAGCTCCTAGTATTGAAGTTGCTTCTGCTTATTTGATTCACATGTTGGAAACTAGGTTTGCTAGTCTTAATCCTTTTATGCAATACATGTTCCTTAAGCTTCATGAAATTGAGGATCCCGAAAAGAAAGCTTTTATCTTAGAAACTTTGCGCATAGAATTTAAAGATGTTGCAAGTGAGGCTAGGAAAGTTTTTAAGAAGTTTAATAAGCTTGGCTCGCCTGTTGAAATTGTTGGTATACCCAACGAAGATTCTAGATTGCCAATACCTTGTAAGCTTGTAGGAATTCATAATGCCTTGGTAGCTAATACTAGTTGGATTTGTCCTAAAAATCTTTTTGATGAAAATAGTGTACCAAAGCGTGATTACAAGGGATACTCAAAACCTCAATTGGATAGTATTCATTTCTTTATTCCTATAGTGGATCCTGATCCCCCTTTCACTATTACTTGATTCGCAATTTTCTGCGCCTAGCTCAAAGGCGTTAAAGAAAAGCACTCTTGGGAGATAACCCAATATTTTACTTTCAGTACTTTTTCTTTTATTTGAGTCTTGGAAGTCATTACTACTGTAATGACCGCTCCTTATCTTGTTTATTTTGTTTTTGTGCCAAGAGAAGCCTCTAATTTGAGTGAGGTAAAGATTTGGGGATGTTGCTGTCCTGAAACTGTTTTCGGTGCTGCACCATAAAAATTCGTATAAATTCTCTGTATATCTTTTGGACCTGCGATTCTTGTGCATATGCCCTAGGTTATATCCAAACTTTCATTAGTTGAACACTTTTTGATTTGAGCAACAGAAAACCCCTAAAAAATTCGACCTTTGTCAGCTGTTCTGTTTTGACAGATTTCTGCCAATATTTGTGTTTGCCGCTTTATCGCTTTCTTTTGAGTTCTTTTGATCATGGAACTTTTGGGGAAGTTGCTACAGTAGTATTTGCTATATATGTGGTGGTTTTGAGTTGAAACCTGAAGCAAAAAGAGGTTGATTATATGTTATGCTACACTAATGTTGCTAATAGATTTGTGTTTAGTTTTGTATGAAGGAAGTTTTCAAGTGTAGGGATTGGAGAATGATGAGATGAGTTGATGAATGGACAAAAGCTCAAGCTTGGGGATGCCCATGCATCACCCCAAGAAATATCCAAGAAGTACAAGCGTCAAAGCTTGGGGATGCCCCCGAGGCACCCCTTCTTCATCGGCAAAAATCAGGTCACCTTTCAAAATACTATATTTTTATTGCTTCATGCACTATGTGTTTTTCTTGGAGCGTCAGTTGTTTTAGTTTTCTTAGTTAGTTTAGTTTTGTTTGCTGCAATAAATGGTTGGACCCCAACAAATTTCCTTTGGAGGAGATGTACTCGTTTTCATTTGCAAAGAACACTCCGTTTTCATTCTTACAATTTCACCGAGTGTTCTCCTTTTTCCGCTACTGCTTTTGGTTTTCGTTTTCGCCTTGATTTGCGTTCAGACCTTGTCATATATTTTCATCAAGGTGTATTTTTGCCTCTGATCTTTATTGGTTTTCATCAAAAGAGGTGTCTTTAAAAATTTCAAATGGTGTTGGAAAAGAGAAAAAGCTTTGTGCAAAAAAGTGGTACAAGAAGGAGCTTGTGTAGACTGCGGCTTAGGCTTTTTCATGTCATGCTTGATGTATTTTTGATAGTATGCTTAGTGGTTTTGCTGTAGCATGACTTGTCTCAAATAACTGAGATTGCTTAATGAGCCTTTGAAAAAATCATGCATTATTTTTATTGTATGGAAGCATTATTTTGGTTTTCTCCTTGATGCTTTATTTGGGTTGACTTGGCGCATGCTCACACATGTTAGACTCTTACAAAGTCGCCAATAGCCTCTATGATCATTTAGTTTTTGACTTTTGATGCCATCTTATGCTTCTTTTAATATCGCTTTGTCGCTTTGCATGATTACGGCCATTATTGCTCTCTTAGTTGGTCGCTCCCAGTCTTTTGCTAGCCCTCGCCTTGTACTGAGTATGAGCTCTACTCGTGCATCCAACTCCTAAAAACCAAGTTTGCCAAAGTGTCCACCATACATACCTATTAGCAATTTGCTATTCCAAGTAAATTTGACTTGCTTTTATTTTCTCTTCAAATTAAACTCTTACCAGTGTTATGCGAAATTCGGTCAGTAAAGCTCTCACGAACCGGAAGGCACACTTTACTTTTTCCTGTTCTTAAAAATTTGACATTGTGGTATCTTATGTTGAGTTGTTATGCTTGCAAGTTGTAAGTGGGAGACTAGCCCAGCCATGAAGTCATGGGCAAGCTTTCAACATTGCACTTATTTGAGTTGATATCGTGATCTTTTGTTTATGGATGCCCGCGGTGTGAAATGAATTGGGAATCTTGTGGGGATCATGGAGTTTGTATATGTGTTAGGGAAACGCCGGGCCGCTAATCTAAGCCATGCATAATTCATGGTGGAAATTTGCAGCATACCCATGGTGAACATTCGACGACGCATCTCACAATAAAAAGCTAAACAAATGGCAAATAAAAGAGATGTCGAGGTGTTCATTGTCTGCTTGTCCTGTCATTTTGATGTGGGCTTGTTCCATGTCATCGGGCACGGAGGTACCCCATTGGCGGTTCTCAATGATATGCATATATTTACAATGACAAGAGCCTTGCTTGGGACTCTAAGTAAAGTAGCATGAGGTTTGGGTACTCGTATTCACGGGACACGAGGTTTTCAACTTATGATTTGTCAAGCATATGCATCATAAATGTTCTCGCATTAACTTTAACCATTCAAGATGCTTATGATGGGGGCAATGAGAGCTCAAAGCCGGTACGTACCATAATTTTTGAAGGTTATAAAACTTGCAATCACTGCTTCCCTTTGCAAAGGGCCTTTCTTTTACTTTTATGTTGAGTCACCACCTTCTATCTTTATGCACCATTAAGAGAGCATAGTTGCCATTCTTAGTGTAATGTGCATTGTCCCAAAGTTCATTGATTGATTCATATTGTTGGTTTCACTTGTTCTCAAATTATTTGTATCTAGTCGCCCTCTTAAACTTGAAGGTGTCCTATGCATTTATGTTTTGCTCTCTTTGAAGGACAAGCTGAAAACCATTTGTTTGTTTTTCCTTATGATTTGAACACACGTTTGACTTTCATTGTTTCATTTTCATGATCTTTTGTTTGTGTTCATTTGCATGTTTACAACATGGTTGCTAAGTTCTTATTATCAAGATTATATCTTCATGCCCATGTTTTAAGTTCTTATGATCCCAACTCACAAATGCTTACATACATGATCAAGATTGTGTAGGTGCATGTCACCTCAAAAATTATTCTTTTGTTATCACTTACCTACTCGAGGATGAGCAGGAGTTAAGCTTGGGGATGCTTGATACGTCTCCAACGTATCTATAATTTTTGATGCTCCATGCTTGTTTTTACACCATTTGCCTAATGTTTCGTTACACTTCGTGGCACTTTTATGCATTTTCTGGAACTAACCTATTAACAAGTCGCCACAGTGCCAGTTCCCTATTTTCTGCTGTTTTTGTGTTTCAGAAGTGATACACAGGAAATATTCTCGGAATTGGACGAAACAAGTTCCTGAAGTCTTATTTTGTCTGGGAGCTTCCAGTCATCCGAAGGAGAGTAGGAGGGGGGCCACAGGGGCCCCACACACCAGGCTAGCGCGGCCAGGGCCTGGGCCGCGCCGCCATGGTGTGAGGGCAACTGGCCCCACCTCTGACATCGTCCCTTTGCCTATAAAGACCCCCCGACGGGAAAAACCTAAGTACCCGATCACTTTTCCAGAACACATCGCGATCCGCCGCCGCCGTCGACCTGAAGATCCGGAGGGTCCAGAAGCTCTTCCCGGCACCCTGCCGGAGAGGGGAATCGCCATCGGAGGTCTTCTTCATCGCCATGCTTGCCTCCGAAGCGATGAGTGAGTAGTCTACCTTGGACCATGGGTCCATAGCAGTAGCTAGATGGTTGTCTTCTCCACCATGTGCTTCATGTTTAGATCTCATGAGCTGCCCTACATGATTGAGATCACCGTTATGTAATTCTACATGTTTGGTTTGTTGGGATCCGATGAATATTGGTGTTATGATTGAGTTGCTGTACTGAATATTATCTTTTGTTATCTCTATGTTGTTTATGATCTTGCATGCTCTCCGTTGTTAGTAGCTATCTTGGCCGAGTAGTTGCTAGTGACTCCAAGAGGGGGTATTTATGCTCGATAGTGGGTTCATGCCTCTATTTAACCCGGGGGAGTGACAGAAACCTCTAAGGTTGTAGATGTGTTGTTGCTACTAGGGAGAAAACAACATTCATATGCTCAAGGGCATATGCTTTGTTTACATTACACACTTTGCTTAATGCAATTATCTGTTGTTCGCAACTTAATACTTGTGGAGTTCTTAGATTGATTCGCCACAAGTGGATTATTAGTCATAGATGCAGTTGGATGGCGGTCTATGTATTTTGTTGTAATGCCCAGAGTAAATCTCATAGTGATCTTCTTGACATATCACGTTTATCTTTATTCTATCAATTGCCCAACTGTAATTTGTTTATCCAGCATGTGTTATTTATCTTATGGAGAGACACCACTAGTGAATTGTGGACCCCGGTCCTATTTCCATCATATTGCTATCACCTGTTTACTTTACTCGTACTGTTTACTTTACTCGCATACTCTACTGTTTTCCACTCGATACGCTTATAACCTTTGTTTCAAGCAAACCGGTGAGATTGACAACGTCATCGCAAGTTGGGAACAAAGTACTTGGTTGTATTGTTTGCATGTTCCGCGTTGCTACTGGCCGAAGACGAGTCAACAAGTATCGTTAAACGGCGCCCTTGTTGGAGTGTTACTAAGTCAGTCTGCATCACCTTCAGTCGTTATTGTCCCTTCTCTCCATTAAGCAATCCCATATAATAAAAACAACGCATGATTCTTTCAAAGACACATTAAGCAATCTCAATCATTTGACACAATTTATGCTACAGCAAAAACTACTAAGCATACTATCAAAATAACATCAAGCATGACATGCAAAAGTCTAAGCCACAGTCAAAACAAGCTCCCATTTGTACCACTATAGGCATGCAACTTTTTCTCTCTTTTCCAACACCAACCAACCTTTTTGAAACAACTCTTAAAGATGAAAACCAACATAGACCAGAGGTCTAAACACACCTAGCTATAAAGAACTAACAAGTTCTGAACAAAAATCAAGGTGAAAAACGAAAGCTAAACGCAGTTCTAGAAAAAGAGAACACTCGTTAAACGATAAGAGTGAAAACTAGAGTGTTCTTGGCAATGAAAAACGGATCGTGTCTCTCTCCAAAGAAAACATGATGTGATCCAACCATTTATTACATAAAAGAAAAGAAAACTGAAAGTAAAAATAAAGATGCTCCAAAACAAACACATAGTATACGAAGCAATAAAATTATAGTATCTTGAAAGATGACCTGATTTTTATCGATGAAGAAGGGGTGCCTCGAGGCATCCCCAAGCTTTGACGCTTGTACCTCTTGGATATTTATTGGGGTGACATGGGCATCCCCAAGCTTGAGCTTTTGTCCATTCTTCATCTCATCTCATCATTCTCCTTTCCCTACACTTGAAAACTTCCTTCATACAAAACTTCACAGAATTCTTATTAGCAACATTAGTGTACATAAGATGGTAGGTCCACCTTTGGTTCAGTTTCAACTCAAGTACAACACTTATTAACACATAAGCTACTGTAGCAACTTCCTCAAAAAGTTCCGTGATCAAAAGAACTCAAAAAGAAAGAGATCAAGAGGCAAATGCAAATAGTGGCAGAAATATGTCAAAATAGAACTACTGGTAAAGATCGATTTTTTTTGAAAATATTCTGTTGCTCAAATCGAAAAGTGCAAAACTGATGAAAGTTAGACAATAACCTGGGGTATGTGCACAAGAAATCGCAGATCAAAAAGATGTTCTGAGAATTTTCACGAATTTTACGGTACAGCGTAGAAATCTATTTTAGGACAGCAACTTCTCCAAATCTTACCTTCCTCCAATTAGAGGTTCTTCTTGGCACAAAAACGAAATAAAAATAATAAGGAGAGGTCATTACAGTAGTAATAACTTCCAAGACTCAACAAAAAGAAAAAGTACTGAAAAGAAAACATTGGTTATCTCCCAAGAGTGCTTTTCTTTTACGCCTTTGAGCTAGGCGTAGTAATTTGAGAAGATGCTCACATAAACGCCGGAAAGAACTTGAAGCAAGAGAGAGCATCAAAAAGTAAATACGAAACAAATTTAAATCTAAACCACTTCTTATGAAAAGGAGTCTTGTAAAGAAATAAGTCATGAAAACACAAAGCAACAAGCATAGGAAGGCAAAACAAGTGCAACTTTAAAAATTCCAACATAAAGAGGGGAAACTTAATAATATTGAGATGCATAAAACCATGTTTCCCTTTCTCATAATAACTTTTAGTAGCATCATGAATAGAATTAACAATATAACTATCACATAAAACATTCTTATCGTGAGCCACATGCATAAAAGAATTAATACTCCCCACATAAACATAGTCATTCTTAGTAATCGTAGTAGGAGCAAATTCAACAAAATAGCTATCAATATTATTCTCATCACCATAATCATCAAAAATAGGAGGCATATTGTAGTCATACCTTGTTTTCTCCTCAATAGCAGGTGGACTAAAAATATCATACTCATCATTGTAATCATCAGAAGCAATAGAATAGCTATCTTCCAAAGTGTGTTCATTTGTAAACATGTCATCATTGGAAGGAACATGGATAACACTAATAGTACAACAATTATTAACCTCATCATTTTCAAAATTGGTACCATAGAGATTTTAAATATCAAAAGTAGAGTGCTTTTCCCAATCATGATCACTACTATAGGTAACAGGCATAGGAACATCATCGAGTTCAGACTCATCAGCAAAAACTATAATAGGAGCAACATGCTTAGGGGAAGATACCGTTTCCTCTCTCCTTTTACTCTTCGTCTTCTTCTACTTCTTCTTCTTCTTCTTCTTCTTCTGTTTAAGAGGGAGAGGCTTGAAAGGAAGCTTCTCCACATACCCTGGTTTATTGACAGAAATGATAGAAGAAACTTTGGAAGATTCCTCCTTCTCATTAATAAGAAAAAAACACATATTAGTCCTGTCATAGTTTGGCAAAGCCTCATCCTTTACAAAGTTTTGTATGTAAGTATTTGCGTGGCAATGATTAACACAATAAAGATGGCAACCATGCAGGATGCTATTTATATTAAAAACACTCATATCTACCAAAGAAGTTTTTCTCGATAACTCTTCATACCCCAAAAATAAAGTAAGCTCATCATGCTAATTGGGAGTGATCATGTCATCACAATACAAACTTGCAGTACTCATTGGATTAGAAAGGCTACTATCATAGCTTGAGCATTGGAAATTGAAATGACCCACTTTATAGCAAAGTTCACAAATAAAAGGATAGAGGGTACAAACCTTTTAACCAAGCTCATTTAGAGCCTTGTCCCACATTCTAGTTTCTTCACTCCTGTGGTGGATACAATAATCTTCTTTGATGTGATTCTTTTCACAAGGTCTAAGTGCTCCACAAAAGTTAACATGCTTATAAGAAATAGTACTTTCAGAAGTTTAAGCATGTTTATTGCCATCTGATACGTCCATTTTGCATCACTATTTTGTATCATAATTTACTGTTATTCATTCATATATTTCACATTTAGAGTTGATACTTATGTTATTTCCCTTGTTTTCACATGTTTGATGATCATTGGAGGATTTGCTGCCGGAGTCAGGATTCTGCTGGAAAAAGGACCATCAAGGGACCATATTTTGAAGATCAGGAAAATTCCAGAAAAATACCAGGAAATTATATTTTCCCAGAAGACTGAGGAAGCCAGAAGGAGGAGTCGAGAGGAGCCATGAGGGGCCCTCACGCTAGGGTGGCGCGGCCTGACCCCTAGCCGCGCCAGCCCTGTGTGAGGCCACCCTGGCCCACTTCTGGTCTCGCCCCTTCGCGTACTTCATCGTCCCCAAAAACCTAAGTCAAAGGGGGGCTCAGAGTTAGACACTGCCACCTCTGCGGGGCGGAAAACACCAGAGAGAGAAAAGCTCTCCGGCAGGCAGAAATCTGTCGGGGAAATTCCTTCCCGGAGAGGGGAGATCGTCGCCATCGTCATCATCATCGCACAGGACTTCATCGGGATCATCATCATCATCATCTCCATCACCAGCACCTTCATCTCCACCATCACCATGCCATCCCGCTGTAACATCTTGAGTTGGATCTTGTTATATTCATAGGGGAAACTTTCCCGGTGTTGATTACTCTTGTAGTTGATGCTATTGAGTGGAACCGTTGAATTAAGGTTTATGTTCAGATTGTTATTTACCATTATTTCACCTCTGATCATGATCCATATGATGTCTTGTGAGTAGTTCGTTTAGTTCTTGAGGACATGGGAGAAGTCAAGATGTTAGTAGTGAATTATTGTTGAGAAATATTTAATGGTTTGATATTGTTGTGGTGCTATTTCACTAGTGGTGTCATGTGAACGTCGACTACATGATACTTCACCATTTATGGGCCTAGTGAGATGCATTGTGTATTTGGCTACCAATTGTGGGGTTGATGGAGTGACAAAAACCTAAACCTCCGTTGGGAAACCGTTGCACCAGGGAGCGTAGGATCTTAGAATTTAATGTTGTGGTTAGATTTATCTTAATTACCTTCTTGTATTTGCGGATGCTTGCAGGAGGGTATAATCACAAGTGTGTATTTATCCTAGTAAGGGTAGTGTGCTAGCACAGGTTCACCCCCATAACACCTATCAAACCAATAAAGACTATTGGCTTTATGAAGCGAAAGCTCTTGACAGACACTCCCGTGTGTCCTCGAGAACGTTTTGTTATTATAAGTTACACACTGGCTTGTACTTTGCTGAAGAAAGAATTGGGCCACTTGCTGCAATTGTTACTACTGTCTTTTATTTACTCGCACTTTATTTACTCGTATTACCAGATACCCCTGAAAACCTGTTTGCTAGTATTTACAGTGAATCCTTGATCAAAACCACTCATCAACACCTTCTGCTCCTCGTTGGGTTCGACACTCTTATTTATCAAAAGTACTATGATACACCCCCTATACTTGTGGGTCATCAAGACTATTTTCTGGCGCCATTGCCGGGGAGTGTAGCACTATTGAAGAGTGGAATTGGTAAAGGTAACCGTCACTGTGAGTATTGTTTTTATTTTGTCTTTTATTTTTATTTTACTCTGCTATGGAGAACTCTCCATTTGGTTTCCTATTTGGAAACACTTCTAATACTACTGCTGCACATGTGGATGAACCACCACCACCACCACCTGCTGAAATTGATCCTTTTAAAATACCTATGAAAATTGTTGGGCGTATTATGGATAACTGCTATTTAGGTGATGGAACTGTCCATCCGGGTGATCACTTATTATTTATACATGAATTATGCGAGTTGTTCAGATGTGCAGGTATTTCACCAAGCCAGGTCAAGAAGAAATTATTCTCTTTATCACTGAAAGGCAGAGCTGAAGAGTGGTATCGACTACTCCAAGATGGTCCATCTATGGCATGGGAGGATATTGTACCTCTCTTTTATTCCAAGTTTTATCCTCCAAGTGAAATTCATAAAGACCGTAACCGGATATATAATTTTTGGCCTCATGATGGAGAAAGTATTGCCCAAGCATGGGGGAGATTGAAGTTACTAATGCTCAAATGCCCCATTCATGAGCTCCCAAATAGTATTGTTATTGATAATTTTTATGCGCGGCTTACTCTTCCTGATAAGGATTACTTGGATGCTTCTTGCTTTGGATCATTTACTCATATGAAAGAAGATGCTAAGTGGAAACTTCTTGACCGTATACAAGAGAATGCTGAAGGATGGGAAAACGACAAAGGTAGGAAGTCAAGTATAAACTATGATTATGATTGCATTAAATCTTTTATGGGGACCGATGACTTTCATAGTGTTAGCACTGCTTATGGTCTTGATTCACAAATACTTGCTAATTGTCTTAAGGCCTTTGCCTCTTATCTTGATGTTCCAAAGAAAGATTGGAACAAATATCATGCGCCTTATAAAGACTCTATTAGTCATATACCTGCTGCAGCTACTGAAGTTTGTACTGTTGATAGCATTGTGCCTGAGCCTTATTTTGAGAAGACACCTTTCCCTGCTAAGGTAAAGAAGTATTCTACTTTGGTAAGTGTGTCTAATAAAAGTACTAAGAAAGCTGCAGAACCTGATGAGCAAATTACTATTAAGTCTCCTGTAGCTATATTGAAGGATCTTATTACTAAAGATGTAGGGGATGAATTTTTTTTGTGAAGATGCTTCTAACATTCTCTCACATCCTAAAAAGCATAGGAAAACAAGTGTTCCTGTTATTTCTGTCAGGATTGGAGATCATTGCTATTATGGTTTATGTGATATTGGTGCTAGTGCAAGTGCTATTCCCTTAGAGCTTTACAAAGAAATTATGCATGAGATTGGCGCTTGTGAACTTGAAGATATTGATGTGGTTGTTCAACTTGCTAACAGAGAGACTGTTTGGCCTCTTGGTATTGTTCGAGATGTGGAAGTTCTTTGCGGTAAGACTAAATACCCTACTGATTTTCTAGTACTTGGTAAGGAGGCTAGTAAAACTTGTCCTATTATTTTTGGTAGACCATTTTTGAACACTTGTGGCGCCGTGATAGATTGTAAGAAGGAGAATTTTTTTACTAAGTTCAATGGAGAGTCTTATGAGTTTAATTTTTCCAAGTTTGCTAAGACTTCTTATGAAAATGACACGCCTAATGAAAATTTTCGAGTTGAACAGCTTGCTTCTATTGCTCTTGCTCCTAATAATGCCTTGGAGCAATTCATGGAAGATCACGAAAGTGATGTTTTCAGCAAGGAAAGAGAAGAGATTGACGACATTCTTCTTCGTCAACCACCATTAATCAAGCATAATCTACATGTGGAGGATCTTGGTACCACTTTGCCACCTAAGGAAGATCCTGTGTTCGAATTAAAGCCTTTGCATGATAATCTTAAATATGCTTATATAGATGATAAGAAAATATATCCTGTTATTATTAGCTCTAAACTTTCAGGAAAGGAAGAAGAAAGATTATTGGAGATATTGAGGAAACACCGAGGAGCTATGGGATATACTCTTGATGATTTAAAAGGGATTTCTCCCACTTTATGTCAGCATGCCATTGATATGGAGAAAGACGCGAAGCCAGTCGTGGAGCATCAACGCCGCCTAATTCCCAAGATGAAGGATGTGGTAAGAAATGAGGTATTAAAGCTCCTTGATGCTGGTATTATTTATCCTATTGCTGATAGTAGATGGGTTAGTCCTGTTCATTGTGTTCCTAAGAAAGGAGGTATGACTGTTGTGCCTAATGAGAATAACGAGCTTATTCCTCAAAGGGTAGTAGTTGGTTATAGAATGTGCATTGATTATAGGAAGGTAAACAAAGTTACTAAGAAAGATCATTACCCTTTACCGTTTATAGATCAGATGTTAGAAAGGTTGTCTAAGAAGACTCATTTTTGTTTCCTTGATGGTTATTCTGGTTTTTCTCAAATTGCTGTTAAGAAGGAAGATCAAGAGAAAACCACTTTTACTTGTCCTTATGGAACTTATGCTTATAGATGTATGCCGTTTGGTTTATGCAATGCTCCTGCTACTTTTCAAAGATGCATGTCTGCTATTTTTCATGGCTTTTGTGAAGAAATTGTGGAGGTCTTCATGGACGATTTCTCCGTCTATGGAACTTCTTTTGATAATTGTTTGCACAACCTTGATAAAGTTTTGCAGAGGTGCGAAGAAACTAACCTTGTTCTTAATTGGGAGAAATGCAACTTTATGGTGAATGAAGGAATTGTCCTTGGACATAAAATTTCTGAAAGAGGTATTGAAGTTGACAGAGCAAAAGTGGAGGCAATTGAGAAAATGCCCTGTTGCTACCGGTTGATGGCGCCAGAAAATGAGCTAATGGCGTGTGGTTGACGTGGGAGCAGACGGTCCTTGTGCGTGGTGGATAACCAGCCCGTTGGGAACCCCAAGAGGAAGGTATGATGAGTGTAGCAGCAAGTTTTCCCTCAGTTTAAGAAACCAAGGTTTATCGAACAGGAGAAGAGAGACAATGACGACTGAAGGTGTCGCGGAACCTGCACACACACAAACAAATACTTTGTTCCCAACTTGCGATGAGGTTGTCAATCTCACCGGTTTGCTTGAAACAAAGGTTATGAGTGTATCGAGTGGAAAACAATATAGTATGCGAGTAAAGTAAACAGTACAAGTAAAGTAAACAGGTGATAGCAATATGATGGAAATAGGACCGGGGTCCACAGTTCACTAGTGGTGTCTCTCCATAGATAAAATAACACATGCTGGGTAAACAAATTATAGTTGGGCAATTGATAGAATAAAGTTAAACGTGATATGTCAAGAAGATCACTATGAGATTTACTCTGGGCATTACAACAAAATACATAGACCGCCATCCAACTGCATCTATGACTAATAATCCACCCCCGGGGATATCAATCCGAACACCCTAGAAGTATTAAGTTGCGAACAACAGATAATTGCATTAAGCAAAGTGTGTAATGTAAACAAAGCATATGCCCTTGAGCATATGAATGTTGTTTTCTCCCTAGTAGCAACAGCACATCTACCACCTTAGAGGTTTCTGTCACTCCCCCAGGTGAAATAGAGGCATGAACCCACTATCGAGCATAAATACCCCCTCTTGGAGTCACTAGCAACTACTCGGCCAAGATAGCTACTAACAACGGAGAGCATGCAAGATCATAAACAACATAGAGATAACAAAAGATATAATTCAGTACAACAACTTAATCATAAACACCAATATTCATCGGATCCCAACAAACCAAACATGTAGAATTACATAACGGTGATCTCAATCATGTAAGGCAGCTCATGAGATCTAAACATGAAGCACATAGTGGAGAAGACAACCATCTAGCTACTGCTATGGACCCATAGTCCAAGGTAGACTACTCACTCATCGCTCCGGAGGCAAGCATGGCGATGAAGAAGACCTCCGGTGGCGATTCCCCTCTCCGGCAGGGTGCCGGGAAGAGCTTCTGGACCCTCCCGATCTTCGGGTCGACAGCGGCGGCGGATCGCGATGTGTTCTGGAAAACTGATCGGGCCCTTAGGTTTTTCTCGTCGGGGGGTCTTTATAGGCGAAGGGACGTTGTCAGAGGAGGGGCCAGGTGCCCTCACACGGGGGTGGCGCGGGCCAAGGCCTGGCCGCGCCGCCCCTGTGTGTGGGGCCCTGGTGGCCCCCCTCCTACTTCTCTTCGGATCTCTGGAAGCTTCCGGGTAAAATAAGACTTCAGGAACTTGTTTCGTCCAATTCCGAGAATATTTCCTGTGTATCACTCTGAAACACAAAAACAGCAGAAAACAGGGAACTAGCACTGTGGCACTTCGTTAATAGGTTAGTTCCAGAAAATACATAAAAATGCCACTAAGTGTAACGAAACAATAGGCAAATGGTGTAAAAACAAGCATGGAGCATCAAAAATTATAGATACGTTTGAGACGTATCACCTGTCCCAGAGATGTTAAAGGTATTCGTAGTATTCTTGGTCATGCTGGTTTCTATAGGAGGTTTATTAAAGATTTCTCTAAGATTTCAATGCCTCTTACTAATCTTCTTCAAAAAGATGTACCATTTGTCTTTGATGATGATTGCAAGGAAGCTTTTGAAACTCTTAAGAAGGATTTAACTACTGCTCCTAATTGTTCACCACCTGATTGGAATTTACCTTTTGAAATTATGTGTGATGCTAGTGATTTTGCTATTGGTGCTATTCTTGGACAGCGCGTAGATAATAAGTTGAATGTTATTCATTATGCTAGTAAGACTCTTGATGCTGCTCAGAAGAATTATGCTACTACTGAGAAAGAGTTTCTTGCTGTTGTTTTTGCATGTGATAAGTTTAGATCTTACATTGTTGATTCTAAAGTTACTATTCATACTGATCATGCTGCTATTAGATATCTTATGACTAAGAAGGATGCTAAGCCTAGGCTTATTAGATGGGTGTTGCTTTTACAAGAGTTTGATTTGCATATCATAGATAGGAAAGGTGCTGAAAATCCTGTGGCTGACAACTTGTCTAGATTGGAAAACATTTCTTTTGATCCTATTCATGTTAATGATAGTTTTCCAAATGAACAGTTGGCTTCAATAAATGTAACTTCGCGAGACCTTCCTTGGTATGCTGATTATGCTAACTTTATTGTTTCCAAGTATTTTCCTCCAACTTTTACAGCTCAACAAAGAAGAAAATTCTTTTATGATTTGAGGCATTATTTTTGGGATGACCCACACTTATATAAAGAAGGAGTTGATAGTATTATGAGAAGATGCGTACCGGAATATGAGAAACAATAGATATTAAGAAAATTCCATAGCAGCGCCTATGGAGGGCATCATGCTGGAGATAGAACCGCGCAAAAGGTTCTACAATCAGGTTTTTATTGGCCAACCCTCTTTAAAGATGCCAGAAGGTATGTCTTATCTTGTGATGAATGTCAAAGAGTTGGTAATATTTCTAGACGCAATGAAATGCCTATGAGTTACACTCTTGTTATTGAACATTTGATTATTGGGGATTTGACTTTATGGGTCCTTTTCCTCCTTCGAAAGGCTATACCCATATACTTGTTGCTGTTGATTATGTTACTAAATGGGTAGAAGCCATACCTACAAAGAGTGCCGATGGTGAGACTTCGTTAAAAATGCTTAAGGATGTTATTTTTCCTAGGTTTGGTGTGCCTAGATATCTTATGACTGACGGAGGTTCTCATTTTATTCATGGTGGTTTTAGAAAAACTCTTGCTAAATATGATGTTAATCATAGAATTGCTTCTGCTTATCATCCCCAAACTAGCGGGCAGGTAGAGCTTTCTAATAGAGAAATCAAGTCTATCTTGCAGAAGACTGTCAATAGATCTAGGAAAAACTGGGCTAGTAAGTTAAACGACGCTTTATGGGCTTATAGAACTGCTTATAAGAACCCCATGGGTATGTCTCCTTATAAGATGGTTTATGGAAAAGCGTGTCACTTGCCCTTAGAATTAGAACACAAAGCTTTTTGGGCAGTGAGAGAGCTTAATAGAGATTTTAAGCTAGCTGGTAAGAAGAGGTTGTTAGATTTGAGTTCTCTAGATGAGTGGAGAAACGAAGCGTATGAGAATGCCAGGCTTTTTAAAGAGAAAGTCAAACAATGGCATGATAAGAGAATTCTTAAGAGAGAGTTTTATGTTGGTGAGAAAGTTCTATTGTATAGGTCTCGTCTCAGATTTTTTGCAGGAAAATTACTTTCAAAATGGGAAGGACTATATGTTATTGTGGAAGTGTACCGCTCAGGTGCTATTAAGATTGGTTCATTGAAAGATGACTCTACACAAGTGGTGAATGGGCAAAGACTCAAACATTATATTTCTGGAGATTCTTATAATGAAGATGTTGATGTTATTGAAACAGTTTCTCCGGAAGAATTCATCCAAGACAAATTGCAGGTACCTGCAGAGTTTGTTTTTGAATAGGTAACAGTTCTAGTCAGAGAAGTTTCGCGAAAAGCTCTTCCTTTAATATTTTTGCTATTTTTAATAAATATGAAAAATCATGAGACGAAAACGGGCAGGAAAAGGAGTCCGTGGGGTTCTCACACATAGGTGGCACGGGCCCACCCCTGGCCGCGCCACTTAGGTGTGAGAGCACCCCGGAACTCGTTTCTGTCCCGGTTTCCTCCTATGATTTCATTTTGATGTATAATTTTCGCCTATTTACCCCCCCGGAGTCCCCGAGGTCTGTATATCATTTTCTCGTCGTGTTTTGTGTCGAGCTGTTTCTGTCAGGAGTTGATCTTAAGCTTGGGGGAGCCATGGCCTCTTCAAGCGATGACAAGGAGAAGACACCTCCGGAAGATGACACCAAAGTCTTTCGGCTGAAAGAAGAGGTTGAAAGTGAAGACGAGGAGGAAGATCAAAATTCAAGGCCAAACACCATGATTGCCAGCATAGGGGTGGTGACAGATCACGACAAGTTCAAGAAGAGTGCTCGCATAAGGACCGGAGGGGGTGTGTCGCGTCACACCTTAGCTCCACGGACATCTCCGTCAGGCCAAAATCCTTTCCATACTCTAATTTATGAGCATCAGTTTCAAAAGGTGTCCAGATCACGATTACCCTCTGGCTGGGATATAGATCGTTCTAACAATGCAGGGATAGAAAGCTCCAAGAGTGAAGAAGGATGGGGAAATAATTCCAAGAGCTAGAATTCTCTTGCTGACAGGTTCATGAACCGTATTGAGCACAATTCTAAGATGATCCGTAATCTCAGTGACAAGATTGATGATCTGAAAGATTTGATTGAGAAGCTTATTAAAGATTATACACCGCCGCCGCCACAAGAATAATTCGTCTTCGGTATAGGCATCCCCTTGGCTTGTTCCAAGCTTGGGGGAGTGCCGCGGTATCACATCATTACCTTTTGCTCATTTACTTTTCAAGTAGAGTCATATCATGAATAGAGAAATTATCCTATAGAATAGTTTGCAGTGTGGAAGTATCCTCCTTAGTTGGTTATCTTTGTATCCCTTGGTGTGAGTTGCGGTAATGAAATATTAATGAGAAGTTTTATCGTTTACTTTCCGGACACTTTATGTTAGTTTGCAATCTCTCTTGTATGACTAGTCTTGTTGATTGGTATTGGTATCACTTTGGGAGCATGAGTAAATTTAGTTGGTTTTGGCAAACCTAGCTTGGTCAGTAGCAACTTTACCTTGAGGTTTGAGTAGAAAAGAATAAAGAAGTGCTTGTAGTTACATCACTTCAGTTTATGCTTCAGGTTTGGCTTATAAGCATTGTTATTCCTAAAGTCAAAATCGTTGTGCCTTCAAGGGAGTTTGCATGATTGTTCTTATTATATGTTTGTTTGTCTATTTCATGCAACTCTTATGCTTGCTAGCCAAAAGCCTGTACTGAGAGGAAATACTTCTCATGCATCCAAATCCCAAAGCCAAGTCACTTCCAAAGAGTCCATTATAAATTCCTATGCATGGTATCTCAAGCCATTCCAAGTAAATTTTCATGTGCTACCTTTCAAAAACCTTCAAACACTTCTCATTTTGTGCCACTGTTTTTAGCTCATGAGGATGTAGTGGATGGGTTTGTTATCTTCCATACTAAATTAAGCACCCCTCGACTAGGCAGCTTCATCTGCTCGTCATTAATTTTGCAAGGGAGCTGGTCAGACCATTATAATCTAATTCTAAAAGGAAAGAAAAGAGCACTCCTCCATGGTATGTGAAAGTTGGTCGGCACCCGATGGAATCGGTTAGCCATGGTTTGAGAAAGGAAAAGGTGGGGAGGAGTGCAAAGCTATAAAAGAGCACCAATGTTTCAATTAATCAAACATCTCGGAACCGCTCTCACTTGTTTAGTATGGAAGATATCAAGAACTCCGTTGCCAGTCGTTGACAAAAGCAACCACCTCTCAAAATAACTTTTTACCTCTGTTTTGTAAATGAAAAGCTCTAGCACATGTTTAATCCCTGCTTCCCTCTGCGAAGGGCCTATCTTTTACTTTTATGTTGAGTCAACCTATTCCCCTCTATCTCAAGCAAGCATTTGAGTTGTTATGTTTCACTCATCCATATGTTGATTCGTTTAATCATGTTTACTAGCTTCCTTGTTTTGTACAATGCTTTTGTCTGAAGGAATATATCTTTGAAAGCTTTCTATGAATGCAAAAGTTTATTTTGTTGAGCATATGGTCTTTGTTGTATTAGCTCTGTTTTAAAAGGCTCCGTTTAAAAGAAAGAATAGCTTGTTCATCATTCTTTGACCAAGAACTAAGGTTTGCCATTGCCAATTATAGTTTACCTTGTGCATCTTTACATGTGATTCCCTTTTACCTATTGCAAGTCTATATCTTATAAAGGGAAGTTGCTGTCTATTATAATTTGTGCCTTGGTGAATGTGATGCTTCTTATCCGTATTTTGATTATCGACACTTCACTCCATAAACCTGTGGTCATGTTTACCGAGTTTAGTTTTCGCTTGGGGACAAGCGAGGTCTAAGCTTGGGGGGGTTGATACGTCCATTTTGCATCACTATTTTGTATCATAATTTACTGTTATTCATTGATATATTTCACATTTAGAGTTGATACTTATGTTATTTCCCTTGTTTTCACATGTTTGATGATCATTGGAGGATTTGCTGCCGGAGTCAGGATTCTGCTGGAAAAAGGACCATCAAGGGACCATATTTTGAAGATCAGGAAAATTCCAGAAAAATACCAGGAAATTATATTTTCCCAGAAGACCCAGGAAGCCAGAAGGAGGAGTCGAGAGGAGCCAGGAGGGGCCCTCATGCCAGGGTGGCGCGACCTGACCCCTGGCCGCGCCAGCCCTGTGTGAGGCCACCCTGGCCCACTTCTGATCTCGCCCCTTCGCGTACTTCATCGTCCCCGAAAACCTAAGTCAAAGGGGGGGCTCAGAGTTAGACACCGCCGCCTCTGCGGGGCAGAAAACACCAGAGAGAGAAAAGCTCTCCGGCAGGCAGAAATCTGCCGGGGAAATTCCTTCCCGGAGAGGGGAGATCATCGCCATCGTCATCATCATCGCACGGGACTTCATCGGGATCATCATCATCATCATCTCCATCACCAGCACCTTCATCTCCACCATCACCACGCCATCCCGCTGTAACATCTTGAGTTGGATCTTGTTATATTCATGGGGGAAACTTTCCCGGTGTTGATTACTCTTGTAGTTGATGCTATTGAGTGGAACTGTTGAATTAAGGTTTATGTTCAGATTGTTATTTACCATTATTTCACCTCTGATCATGATCCATATGACGTCTTGTGAGCAGTTCGTTTAGTTCTTGAGGACATGGGAGAAGTCAAGATGTTAGTAGTGAATTATTGTTGAGAAATATTTAATGGTTTGATATTGTTGTGGTGCTATTTCACTAGTGGTGTCATGTGAACGTCGACTACATGATACTTCACCATTTATGGGCCTAGTGAGATGCATTGTGTATTTGGCTACCAATTGTGGGGTTGCTGGAGTGACAGAAACCTAAACCTCCGTTGGGAAACCGTTGCACCAGGGAGCGTAGGATCTTAGAGTTTAAGGCAGTGGTTAGATTTATCTTAATTACTTTCTTGTATTTGCGGATGCTTGCAGGAGGGTATAATCACAAGTGTGTATTTATCCTAGTAAGGGTAGTGCGCTAGCACAGGTTCACCCCCATAACACCTATCAAACCAATAAAGACTATTGGCTTTATGAAGCGAAAGCTCTTGACAGAAACTCCCGTGTGTCCTCGAGAACGTTTGGTTATTATAAGTTACACAACCGGCTTGTCCTTTGCTGAAGAAAGGATTGGGCCACTTGCTGCAATTGTTACTATTGTCTTTTATTTACTCGCACTTTATTTACTCGTATTACCAAACACCCCTGAAAACCTGTTTGCTAGTATTTATAGTGAATCCTTGATCAAAACCACTCATCAACACCTTCTGCTCCTCGTTGGGTTCGACACTCTTATTTATCGAAAATACTACGATACACCCCCTATACTTGTGGGTCATCACCATCATCAATAACAATTTCACTTTCCATGCAAGTGTCTTTAAAAGGTTCATGGTACACGTCCCAATTTCCTTTGGGAACATTAATATGAGAAGCAAAGGTTCTAACGCAATCAACCATAATTTGAGGATCAAGACCATATTTAGCACTAAGCTCTTGAAAATCAGCAGTTTCAGCGAAAGACTTAATGCAATCATACTCATAGTTTATACCTGATTCTTTACCTTTGTCACAATCCCAATCTTCGATATTGCTTTGAATTGTTTCAAGCAAGTCCCACTTGGCTTCAACCTCCTTGCTTGTGAAAGACCCCTCAAAACAGGCATCTAGATAGTCCTTGTAATGTCTTGAAAGCCTTGCATAAAAATTATTAATAACAATATTACGGGCGGGCTCATGAATGGGATATTTGAGCATTAGTGACTTCAATCTTCCCCACGCTTGGGCAATGCTTTCTCCGTTATGAACATGAAAATTATAAATATAATTCCTATCTTTATGAATCTCACTAGAAGGATAGAATTTAGAATAAAAGAGAGGTACAATTTCCTCCCAGACAATAGATCGGCCATCCTTCAGCGTCTTATACCATTCTGCAGCTTTGCCCTTTAGTGATAAAGAGAATAGCTTCCTCTTAACCTAACTTGTTGAAATACCTGCACACTTGAACAACTCGCATAATTCATGTATAAAGAGCAAATGATCACCAAGATGGACAGTTCCATCCCCTAAATAGCAGTTATTCATAGCATGTTCAACAATTTTCATAGGTATTTTAAAAGGATGAGGATCACAAACATCATTTGAATTATCACATATGGGAGATAAAATATCATCAGAGCAAATTTTCTCCACTAAAGCTGGGGAACTAAAAATATCGTGCTTATCAAAACCAGCTTCCCCAAGCTTAGACCTTTCTATAGCATTAGCAATAACGGTGTTCAAAGAATTCATACAAATAACATTGCTACTAGCATGCGAATAAAGCTCCAAAGGTTTTCTAATTTTCTCTTCAAACACTTTGCGTCCTAACTCAGAAAAAATACTATAAATCTCTTTGTTTTCCATTAAGCCTAACTAGTGAAAATAAAAATAAGAAACAAAAAGATATAATTGCAGAATCTAAAGGAAATAACTTTGAGCACCCACATACGAGGATGTGAGTACCTTTTACCTTACCTCCCCGACAACGGCTCCAGAAAAGAACTTGATGTCTACGAACGCTTCTATCCTTGTAGACAGTGTTGGGCCTCCAAGTGCAGAGGTTTGTAGAACAACAGCAAGTTTCCCTTAAGTGGATCACCCAAGGTTTATCGAACTCAGGGAGGAGGAGGTCAAAGCTATCTGATGTCTATGCATGCGTCCGTTTTTGTAGACAGTGTTGGGCCTCCAAGTGCAGATGTTTGTAGAGTAGCAGCAAGTTTCCCTTAAGTGGATCATCCAAGGTTTATCGAACTTAGGGAGGAGGAGGTCAAAGCTATCCCTCTCAATTAACCCTGCAATTACGATATAGAAAGTCTCTTGTGTCCCCAACACACCCAATACAGATGTATAGGTGCACTAGTTCGGTGAAGAGATAGTGAAATACCGGTGTTCAAAGAACGGTGTTCAAAGAATTCATACAAATAACATTGCTATTAGCATGCAAATAAAGCTCCAAAGGTTTTTCAATTTTCTCTTCAAATACTTCATATGCTAACTCAGGAAAAATACTATAAAGCTCTTTGTTTTCCATTAAGCCTAACTAGTCTATCTATTATATACTAAAAGCACAATACGGGGTTCTAAAATAGAGCCACCACGTTAATGCACATCATCTTAATTATTTTAGTTGTTAGATCAAAATTTGATGGCTAGGATTTAATGAAAATTTACGTAACCGTGTACGTCTAGGTTGACACAATTTTTATATCCAGAGTTGTGTCACGTGTTTTGTACCAAGACTCTCACAATAGATTTAAAAGACAAGATTTTAGGTGGAATATTCAAGAGAATAGCCAGAGCCAGTTTATAAAAAAATTAACGTAGGTAGATAGCTACTAGCTAGCTGAGTCCGTTGTCCAAGTTCAGAGACATAAAGAGTCCATGCAAAATAAAATAAAAAGTTCACGAGAAGCCTAGCTGGGTAGCTCTATATGACTAAGACAACCGAGTCTTCATTTAAAAAAATGTGATGCACTATCTTATAGTTAGGCATATCAGAAGAACTCAGTCTATTCAAGAAAATATAGATCTTGTACACTAGCTTAGCTAGATTGAACACAGCCCTCCTTGGAATATTGCCGTTGAGCAAAAAATGAACGCAATTTTCGGATTGGTTAGAATTTCCGACGGGGCATATAAATGTGATTGGTTCATTGTTATATACTAGGAAATATGCCCGTGCGTTGCACCGGGAGAGAAAACTCATATCAGGACTCGGCGCAACCGGGAGAGAAAACTCATATCACGACTCGGCGCAATGTATATTCTATCATTGTTTGCTTCATTCAGTTATCCTTTTTGGTACTTGTATTTCAAAGCACTTTTGTCCATAATTTATTTTAGCAAATCAAGATCCAAAATCCAGGAACAAATCAAAATAATGTCAGAGATCTATCTAGCCTATAGTGTCATATTCACTCGTCAAGATTTAAGAAGTAATAGACACGTTCTTCAATTGCACATGGATTTGGAAAAAATGAAACAAATAAAATATAACCATGTATAAGAACAATGTATATGGCTTGGGTCGTGCTATTTCTATACTACTTCTGTTCTATTGCCTGGCTTATCCTCTATATCACGTGAGACACAAAGAGAGAGGTGAAAATTGATTAAAGAAGAGACCAAAAGAGGAGAGACTACGACAGGGGAAAATAGATCGGAGAAGAGACAGAAAGAACAGAGAGGGATGCAAAAATTGATCTGAGGTGCTGCAGCTGCAAAAGCATGAGGAGCACGTCTTTGTGAGCCAGGGCCCCTTGTCAACCTGCCCCGCTCTGCTCGTTCGATGAGCCGAGCCGGCTCCTCTGCGGATGCACACACATGGCCTTCGGCTGGACATGCACGGCGCATACTTCCTCAAGCTTTCTATGCTCTGACAGAGTCATGGAATGACTCTGCGCGTGGATCCAGGCATCCAGCCCCGCCGAGGATGAAGAAGCGGCGGGCCGAGCCGCCGAAGGACCAACCAGGAGCAAATAGCCACGCGTCCTGCTCACCGGCCAAGCGGAGGCAGGAGACGGCGGGAGCTCGGCCGGCCGCCATGGCTGAGCTCCGCCTGCTGTACGTCCCCGTGTCGCGCTCGAGGCGGTGCCCCCAGGAGATGGCGGGGGAAGCTCGGCCAGCCGCCATGGCCGAGCACTCGCCAAGCTCGCGCTCGAGGCGAGGCGACGCCTCCCATGCTTCCCCGTGTCTGGCCGAGCGGAGGCATGAGAAGGCAGCGGGAGCTCGGCCGGCCGCCATGTCCAAGTGCTCACAGAACTCGCGCTCGAGGCGGCGTCTACCGTGTGTCCCTGCGTCCGGCCGAGCGGAGGCAGTAGACGGCAGCAGGAGCTCGGCCGGCCGCCATGGCCGAGAGCTCCTGGACACTCCTGCGAGCCTCCCGCGAGCGGCAGAGCGATGGCTGATACGTCCATTTTGCATCACTATTTTGTATCATAATTTACTGTTATTCATTGATATATTTCATATTTAGAGTTGATACTTATGTTATTTCCCTTGTTTCCACATGTTTGATGATCATCGGAGGATTTGCTGCCGGAGTCAGGATTCTGATGGAAAAAGGACCATCAAGGGACCATATTTTGAAGATCAGGAAAATTCCAGAAAAATACCAGGAAATTATATTTTCCCAGAAGACTCAGGAAGCCAGAAGGAGGAGTCGAGAGGAACCAGGAGGGGCCCACACGCTAGGGTGGCGCGGCCTGACCCCTGGCCGCGCCAGCCCTGTGTGAGGCCGCCCTGGCCCACTTCTGGTCTCGCCCATTCGCGTATTTTATCGTCCCCGAAAACCTAAGTCAAGGGGGGGCTCAGAGTTAGACACAGCCGCATCTGCGGGGCGGAGAACACCAGAGAGAGAAAAGCTCTCCGGCAGGGAGAAATCTGCCGGGGAAATTCCTTCCCGGAGAGGGGAGATCATCGCCATCGTCATCACCATCGCACCAGACTTCATTGGGATCATCATCGTCATCATCTCCATCACCAGCACCTTCATCTCCACCATCACCATGCCATCCCACTGTAACATCTTGAGTTGGATCTTGTTATATTCATAGGGGAAACTTTCCCGGTGTTGATTACTCTTGTAGTTGATGCTATTGAGTGGAACCGTTGAGTTAAGGTTTATGTTCAGATTGTTATTTACCATTATTTCACCTCTGATCATGATCCATATGATGTCTTGTGAGTAGTTCGTTTAGTTCTTGAGGACATGGGAGAAGTCAAGATGTTAGTAGTGAATTATTGTTGAGAAATATTTAATGGTTTGATATTGTTGTGGTGCTATTTCACTAGTGGTGTCATGTGAACGTCGACTATATGATACTTCACCATTTATGGGCCTAGTGAGATGCATTGTGTATTTGGCTACCGATTGTGGGGTTGCTGGAGTGACAGAAACCTAAACCTCCGTTGGGAAACCATTGCACTAGGGAGCGTAGGATCTTAGAGTTTAAGGCCATGGTTAGATTTATCTTAATTACTTTCTTGTACTTGCGGATGCTTGCAAGGGGTATAATCACAAATGTGTATTTATCCTAGTAAGGGTAGTGCGCTAGCACAGGTTCACCCCCATAACACCTATCAAACCAATAAAGACTATTGGATTTATGAAGCGAAAGCTCTTGACAGAAACTCCTGTGTGTCCTCGAGAACGTTTGGTTATTATAAGTATACAACCGGCTTGTCCTTTGCTGAAGAAAGGATTGGGCCACTTGCTGCAATTGTTACTACTGTCTTTTATTTACTCGCACTTTATTTACTCGTATTACCAAATACCCCTGAAAACCTGTTTGCTAGTATTTACAGTGATTCCTTGATCAAAACTGCTCATCAACACCTTCTGCTCCTCGTTGGGTTCGACACTCTTATTTATCGAAAGTACTACGATACACCCCCTATACTTGTGGGTCATCAAGACTATTTTCTGGCGCCGTTGCCGGGGAGTGTAGCGCTATTGAAGAGTGGAATTGGTAAAGGTAACCGTCGCTGTGAGTATTGTTTTTATTTTGTCTTTTATTTTTATTTTACTCAGCTATGGAGAACTCTCCATTTGGTTTCGTATTTGGAAACACGTCTACTACTACTGCTGCACATGTGGATGAACCACCACCACCACCGTCTGCTGAAATTGATCCTTTTAAAATACCTATGAAAATTGTTGGGCGTATTATGGATAACTGCTATTCAGGAGATGGAACTGTCCATCCGGGTGATCACTTATTATTTATACATGAATTATGCAAGTTGTTCAGATGTGCAGGTATTTCACCAAGCCAGGTCAAGAAGAAATTATTCTCTTTATCATTGAAAGGCAGAGCTGAAGAGTGGTATCGACTACTTCAAGATGGTCCATCTATGGCATGGGAGGATATTGTACCTCTCTTTTATTCCAAGTTTTATCCTCCAAGTGAAATTCATAAAGATCGTAACCGGATATATAATTTTTGGCCTCATGATGGAGAGAGTATTGCCCAAGCGTGGGGGAGATTGAAGTTACTAATGCTCAAATGCCCCATTCATGAGCTCCCCAATAATATTGTTATTGATAATTTTTATGCGTGGCTTACTCTTCCTGATAAGGATTATTTGGATGCTTCTTGCTTTGGATCATTTACTCATATGAAAGAAGATGCTAAGTGGAAACTTCTTGACCGTATACAAGAAAATGCTGAAGGATGGGAAAACGACAAAGGTAGGAAGTCAGGTATAAACTACGATTATGAATGCATTAAATCTTTTATGGGAACCGATGACTTCCATAGTGTTAGCACTGCTTATGGTCTTGATTCACAAATACTTGCTAATTGTCTTAAGGCCTTTGCCTCTTATCTTGATGTTCCAAAGAAAGATTGGAACAAATATCATGCGCCTTATAAAGACTCTATTAGTCATATACCTGCTGCAGCTACTGAAGTTTGTACTATTGATAGCATTATGCCTGAACCTTATTTTGAGAAGACACCTTTTCCTGCTAAGGTAAAGAAGTATTCTACTTTGGTAAGTGTGTCTAATAAAAGTACTAAGAAAGCTGCAGAACCTGATGAGGAAATTACTATTAAGTCTCCTGTAGCTATATTGAAGGATCTTGTTACTAAAGATATAGGGGATGAATATATTCTTTTTTGTGAAGATGCTTCTAACATTCTCTCACATCCTAAAAAGCATAGGAAAACAAGTGTTCCTGTTATTTCTGTCAGGATTGGAGATCATTGCTATTATGGTTTATGTGATATTGGTGCTAGTGCGAGTGCTATTCCCTTAGAGCCTTACAAAGAAATCATGCACGAGATTGGCGCTTGTGAACTTGAAGATATTGATGTGGTTGTTCAGCTTGCTAACAGAGAGACTGTTTGGCTTCTTGGTATTGTTCGAGATGTGGAAGTTCTTTGCGGTAAGACTAAATACCCTACTGATTTTCTAGTACTTGGTAAGGAGGCTAGTAAAACTTGTCCTATTATTTTTGGTAGACCATTTTTGAACACCTGTGGCGCCGTGATAGATTGTAAGAAGGAGATTTTTTTTACTAAGTTTAATGGAGAGTCTTATGAGTTTAATTTTTCCAAGTTTGCTAAGACTTCTTATGAAAATGACACGCCTAATGAAAATTTTCGAGTAGAACAGCTTGCTTCTATTGCTCTTGCTCCTAATAATGCCTTGCAGCAATTCATGGAAGATCACGAAAGTGATGTTTTCAGTAAGGAAAGAGAAGAGATTGACGATATTCTTCTTCGTCAACCACCATTAATCAAGCATAATCTACCTGTGGAGGATCTTGGTACCACTTTGCCGCCTAAGGAAGATCCTGTGTTTGAATTAAAACCTTTGCCTGATAATCTTAAATATGCTTATATAGATTATAAGAAAATATATCCTGTTATTATTAGCTCTAAACTTTCAGGAAAGGAAGAAGAAAGATTATTGGAGATATTGAGGAAACACCGAGGAGCTATGGGATATACTCTTGATGATTTAAAAGGGATTTCTCCCACTTTATGCAGCATGCCATTAATATGGAGAAAGACGCGAAGCCAGTCGTGGAGCATCAACGCCGCCTAATTCCCAAGATGAAGGATGTGGTAAGAAATGAGGTATTAAAGCTCCTTGATGCTGGTATTATTTATCCTATTGCTGATAGTAGATGGGTTAATCATGTTCATTGTGTTCCTAAGAAAGGAGGTATGACTGTTGTGCCTAATGAGAATAACGAGCTTATTCCTCAAAGGGTAGTTGTTGGTTATAGGATGTGCATTGATTATAGGAAGGTAAACAAAGTTACTAAGAAAGATCATTATCCTTTACCGTTTATAGATCTGATGTTAGAAAGGTTGTCTAAGAAGACTCATTTTTGTTTCCTTGATGGTTATTCTAGTTTTTCTCAAATTGCTGTTTAGAAGGATGATCAAGAGAAAACCACTTTTACTTGTCCTTATGGAACTTATGCTTATAGACGTATGCCGTTTGGTTTATGCAATGCTCCTGCTACTTTTCAAAGATGCATGTCTGCTATTTTTCATGGCTTTTGTGAAGAAATTGTGGAGGTCTTCATGGACGATTTCTCCGTCTATGAAACTTCTTTTGATAATTGTTTGCACAACCTTGATAAAGTTTTGCAGAGGTGTGAAGAAACTAACCTTGTTCTTAATTGGGAGAAATGGCACTTTATGGTGAATGAAGGAATTGTCCTTGGACATAAAATTTCTGAAAGAGGTATTGAAGTTGACAGAGCAAAAGTGGAGGCAATTGAGAAAATGCCCTATCCCAGAGATGTTAAAGGTATTCGTAGTATTCTTGGTCATGCTGGTTTCTATAGGAGGTTTATTAAGGATTTCTCTAAGATTTCAAAGCCTCTTACTAATCTTATTCAAAAGGATGTACCATTTGTCTTTGATGATGATTGTAAGGAAGCTTTTGAAACTCTTAAGAAGGCTTTAACTACTGCTCCTATTGTTCAACCACCTGATTGGAATTTACCTTTTGAAATTATGTGTGATGCTAGTGATTTTGTTGTTTGTGCTGTTCTTGGACAGCGCGTAGATAATAAGTTGAATGTTATTCATTATGCTAGTAAGACTCTTGATGCTGCTCAGAAGAATTATGCTACTACTAAGAAAGAGTTTCTTGCTGTTGTTTTTGCATGTGATAAGTTTAGATCTTACATTGTTGATTCTAAAGTTACTATTCATACTGATCACACAGCTATTAGATATCTTATGACTAAGAAGGATGCTAAGCCTAGGCTTATTAGATGGGTGTTGCTTTTACAAGAGTTTGATTTGCATATCGTAGATAGGAAAGGTGCTGAAAATCCTGTGGCTGACAACTTGTCTAGATTGGAAAACATTTCCTTTGATCCTATTCCTGTTAATGATAGTTTTCCAAATGAACAGTTGGCTGCAATAAATGTAACTTCGCGAGACCTTCCTTGGTATGCTGATTATGCTAACTTTATTGTTTCCAAGTATTTGCCTCCAACTTTTACAGCTCAGCAAAGAAGAAAATTCTTCTATGATTTGAGGCATTATTTTTGGGATGACCCACACCTATATAAAGAAGGAGTTGATGGTATTATGAGAAGATGCGTGCCGGAATATGAGCAACAAGAGATATTAAGAAAATGCCATAGCAGCGCCTATGGATGGCATCATGCTGGAGATAGAACCGCGCAGAAGGTTCTACAATCAGGTTTTTATTGGCCAACCCTCTTTAAAGATGCCAGAAGGTATGTTTTATCTTGTGATGAATGTCAAAGAGTTGGTAATATTTATAGACACAATGAAATGCCTATGAGTTACACTCTTGTTATTGAACCGTTTGATTGTTGGGGATTTGACTTTATGGGTCCTTTTCCTCCTTCAAAAGGCTATACCCATATACTTGTTGCTGTTGATTATGTTACTAAATGGGTAGAAGCCATACCTACAAAGAGTGCCGATGGTGAGACCTGGTTAAAAATGCTTAAGGATGTTATTTTTCCTAGGTTTGGTGTGCCTAGATATCTTATGACTGACGGAGGTTCTCATTTTATTCACGGTGGTTTTAGAAAAACTCTTGCTAAATATGATGTCAATCATAGAATTGCTTCTGCTTATCATCCCCAAACTAGTGGGTAGGTAGAGCTTTCAAATAGGGAGATCAAGTCTATCTTGCAGAAGACTGTCAATAGATCTAGGAAAAACTGGGCTAGTAAGTTAAACGATGCTTTATGGGCTTATAGAACTGCTTATAAGAACCCCATGGGTATGTCTCCTTATAAGATGGTTTACGGAAAAGTGTGTCACTTGCCCTTAGAATTAGAACACAAAGCTTTTTGGGCAGTGAGAGAGCTTAATAGAGATTTTAAACTAGCTGGTAAGAAAAGGTTATTAGATTTGAGTTCTCTTGATGAGTGGAGAAACGAAGCGTATGAGAATGCCAGACTTTTCAAAGAGAAAGTCAAGCAATGGCATGATAAGAGAATTCTTAAGAGAGAGTTTCATGTTGGTGAGAAAGTTTTATTGTATAGGTCTCGTCTCAGATTTTTTGCAGGAAAATTACTCTCTAAATGGGAAGGACCATATGTTATAGTGGAAGTGTACCGGTCAGGTGCTATTAAGATTGCTTCATTGAAAGATGACTCTACACAAGTGGTGAATGGGCAAAGACTCAAACATTATATCTCTGGAGATTCTTATAATGAAGATGTTGATGTTATTGAAACAGTTTCTCCGGAAGAATTCATCCAAGACAAATTGCAGGTACCTGCAGAGTTCGTTTTCGAATAGGTAACAGTTCTAGTCAGAGAAGTTTCGCGAAAAGCTCTTCCTTTAATATTTTTACTGTTTTTATTAAATATGAAAAATCACGAGATGAAAATGGGCAGGAAAAGGAGTCCGTGTGTTTCTCACACGTAGGTGGCGCGGGTCCACCCCTGGCCGCGCCACCTAGGTGTGAGAATACCCCAGAACTCGTTTCCGTCCCGGTTTCCTCATGTGACTTCGTCTCGATGTATAATTTTCGCCTATTTAACCCCCCGGAGTCCCCGAGGTCTGTATATCGTTTTCTCGTCGTGCTTTGTTTCGAGCTGTTTCTGTCAGGAGTTGATCTTAAGCTTGGGGGAGCCATGGCCTCTTCAAGCGATGATAAGGAGAAGACACCTCCGGAAGATGACACCAAAGACTTCCGGCTGAAAGAAGAGGTTGAAAGTGAAGACGAGGAGGAAGACCAAAGTTCAAGGCCAAACACCATGGTTGCCAGCATAGGGGTGGTGACAGATCATGACAAGTTCAAGAAGAGTGCTCGTATAAGGACCGGAGGGGGTGTGCCTCGTCACACCTTAGCTCCACGGACATCTCCGTCAAGCCAAAATCCTTTCTATACTCTAATTCATGAACGTCAGTTTCAAAAGGTGCCCAAATCACGATTACCCTCTGGCTGGGATATAGATCGTTCTAACAATGCAGGGATAGAAAGCTCCAAGAGTGAAGAAGGATGGGGAAATAATTCCAAGAGCTGGGATTCTCTTGCTGATAGGTTCATGAACCGTGTTGAGCACAATTCTGAGATAATTCGTAACCTCGAGTACAAGATTGATGATCTGAAAGAATTGATTGAGAAGCTTATTAAAGATTATCCACTGCCACCGCCAAAGGAGTAATTCGTCATCGGTATAGGCATCCCCTTGGCTTGTTCCAAGCTTGGGGGAGCGCCGCGGTATCACATCATTACCTTTTGCTCATTTACTTTTCAAGTAGTGTCATATCATGAATAGAGAAGTTATCTTATAGAATAGTTTGCGGTTTGGAAGTATCCTCCTTAGTTGGTTATCTATGTATCCCTTGGTGTGAGTTGCGGTAATGAAATATTAATGAGAAGTTTTATCGTTTACTTTCCGCACACTTTATGTTAGTTTGCAATCTCTCTTGTATGACTAGTCTTGTTGATTGGTATTGGTATCACTTTGGGAGCATGAGTAAATTTAGTTGGTTTTGGCAAACCTAGCTTGGTCAGTAGCAATTTTACCTTGAGGTTTGAGTAGAAAAGAATAAAGAAGTGTTTGTAGTTACATCACTTCAGTTTTCCTTATGTTTGGCTTATAAGCATTGTTATTCTCAAAGTTAAAATCATTGTACCTTCAAGGGAGTTTGCATGATCGTTCTTATTATATGTGTGTTTGTTTGTTTTGTGCAATTCTTATGTTTGCTACCCAGCCTTGCTAGCCAAAAACCTGTACTGAGAGGAAATACTTCTCGTGCATCCAAATTTCCAAAAGCCAAGTCACTTCCAAAGAGTCCACTATAAATTCCTATGCATGGTATTTCAAGCCATTCCAAGTAAATTTTCATGTGCTACCTTTCAAAAACCTTCAAATACTTCTAATTTTTGTGCCACTGTTTTTAGCTCATGAGGACGTAGTGGATGGGTTTGTTATCTTCCATACTAAATTGAGTACCCCTCGACTAGGCAGCTTCATCTGCTCATCATTAATTTTGCAAGGGAGCTGGTCAGACCATTACAATCTCAAAAAGAAAAGAAAAATAAAAGCACTCCTCCATGGAATGTGAAAGTTGGTCGGCACCCGATGGAATCGGTTAGCCATGGTTTGAGAAAGGAAAAGGTGGGGAGGAGTGCAAAGCTACAAAAGAGCACCAAAAGTGCCAATTAATCAAACATCTCGGAACCGCTCTCACTTGTTTAGTATGGAAGATATCAAGAACTCCGTTGCTAGTCGTTGACAAAAGCAACCACCTCTCAAAATAACTTTTTACCTCTGTTTTGCAAATGAAAAGCTCTAGCACATGTTTAATCCCTGCTTCCCTCTGCGAAGGGCCTATCTTTTACTTTTATGCTGAGTCAACCTATTTCCCTCTATCTCAAGCAAGCATTTGAGTTGTTATGTTTCATTCATCCATATGTTGATTCGTTTAATCATGTTTACTATCTTCCTTGTTTTGTATAATGCTTTTGTCTGAAGGAATATATCTTTGAAAGCTTTCTATGAATGCAAAAGTTTGTTTTGTTGAGCATATAGTCTTAGCTATATTAGCTCTGTTTTAAAAGACTCCGTTCAAAAGAAAGAATAGCTTGTTCTTCATTCTTTAACCAAGAACTAAGGTTTGCCATTGCCAATTATAGTTTACCTTGTGCATCTTTACATGTGATCCCTTTTACCTATTGCAAGTCTATATCTTATAAAGGGAAGTTGCTGTCTACTATAACTTGTGCCTTGTTGAATGTGATGCTTCTTGTCCGTATTTTGATTATCGACACTTCACTCCATAAAACTGTGGTCATGTTTACCGAGTTTAGTTTTCGCTTGGGGACAAGCGAGGTCTAAGCTTGGGAGGGTTGATACGTCCATTTTGCATCACTATTTTGTATCATAATTTACTGTTATTCATTGATATATTTCATATTTAGAGTTGATACTTATGTTATTTCCCTTGTTTCCACATGTTTGATGATCATCGGAGGATCTGCTGCCGGAGTCTGGATTCTGATTGAAAAAGGACCATCAAGGGACCATATTTTGAAGATCAGGAAAATTCCAGAAAAATACCAGGAAATTATATTTTCCCAGAAGACTCAGGAAGCCAGAAGGAGGAGTCGAGAGCAGCCAGGAGGGGCCCACACGCCAGGGTGGCGCGGCCTGACCCCTGGCCGCGCCAGCCCTGTGTGAGGCCGCCCTAGCCCACTTCTGGTCTCGCCCCTTCGCGTATTTCATCGTCCCCGAAAACCTAAGTCAAGGGGAGGCTCAGAGTTAGACACAGCCGCCTCTGCGGGGCGGAGAACACCAGAGAGAGAAAAGCTCTCCGGCAGGGAGAAATCTGCTGGGGAAATTTCTTCCCGGAGAGGGGAGATCGTCGCCATCGTCATCACCATCGCACCGAACTTCATCGGGATCATCATCGTCACCATCTCCATCACCAGCACCTTCATCTCCACCATCACCATGCCATCCCGCTGTAACATCTTGAGTTGGATCTTGTTATATTCATAGGGGAAACTTTCCCGGTGTTGATTACTCTTGTAGTTGATGCTATTGAGTGGAACCATTGAGTTAAGGTTTATGTTCAGATTATTATTTACCATTATTTCACCTCTGATCATGATCCATATGATATCTTGTGAGTAGTTCGTTTAGTTCTTGAGGACATGGGAGAAGTCAAGATGTTAGTAGTGAATTATTGTTGAGAAATATTTAATGGTTTGATATTGTTGTGGTGCTATTTCACTAGTGGTGTCATGTGAACGTCGACTACATAATACTTCACCATTTATGGGCCTAGTGAGATGCATTGTGTATTTGGCTACCAATTGTGGGGTTGCTGGAGTGACAGAAACCTAAACCTCCGTTGGGAAACCATTGCACCAGGGAGCATAGGATCTTAGAGTTTAAGGCTGTGGTTAGATTTATCTTAATTACTTTCTTGTATTTACGGATGCTTGCAAGGGGTATAATCACAAGTATGTATTTATCCTAGTAAGGGTAGTGCGCTAGCACAGGTTCACCCCCATAACACCTATCAAACCAATAAAGACTATTGGCTTTATGAAGCGAAAGCTCTTGACAGAAACTCCCGTGTGTCCTCGAGAACGTTTGGTTATTATAAGTATACAACCGGCTTGTCCTTTGCTGAAGAAAGGATTGGGCCACTTGCTGCAATTGTTACTACTGTCTTTTATTTACTCGCACTTTATTTACTCGTATTACCAAATACCCCTGAAAACCTGTTTGCTAGTATTTAAAGTGATTCCTTGATCAAAACTACTCA